>JALBZB010000248.1:0-37093 GCA_038050625.1 Pythium sp. MPC-2022a
TCGAAGGCTTGGCGCCGTTGCCCAACCAGCCGAGTCGACGACGTACGGCAGCGCAGCGACTTGCGCGTCAGCTCTCACATCTCGCAGCACGATCAGCACAGACGTGAGCGGACGGAGGCGTGGTAGTGTGGCCGTGTCCTGCAGCATTGCGGCATTGCGGAATCTGGTCGACCAGATTGATCGACGCCTTTGGGTTGACAAAGTCAAAAGTGATGAGGTTTGACGAACGATACTCCGCCCATGCAATCGCCATGATGATCTGTCGTTATCTTGATATTTGATGAGCTCTTCGTTTTCGGAAATGACGCAAATATTTTTCTGGCCATCAGCTGATTGGCTCACAAACAATTCATCGAACCAATCATTTTGTTTGTGGTCCACCTTGTGAGCCAATCAAATCATTTTATTTAGCGAGTATTTCTGCAGCGGACAAAACCCAAAACTACAGTGCAGTTGTTTTGGGCTCCGTCCGCGATAAAAATACACGCGAATTAAGCAATTTGATTGGCTTAGAAGATAAAATTAAATGATTTGATTGGTTCACTTCAAAGAGAACCAATCAAATCGTTCAAAATGTATCATCAGACATGCAAACTTTGTGCCGAATCTGAGTCTGAGGAAATTCTGAGCTGTGGACTCAGAAGTGTGACTCAGATGCTGTGTGGCATCTTCGCTCTCTCTCTTGCCAACGCAAAAATCTCCTGTGAGCTCACGATGTTGCAGCAGAGGACTTCGCTGGTCCCTGGTATCCGCTACTCCTGGAGGCTCCGGATGAATCCGCTTGTCGTTACTCCTGCAGCCACTTCCGTCGAAAGAAGAGGGTTAGCTTTACTTAAAGTCACACTTATGCTAATGTACTGGTGGAGGTGCCATAGAGCAACTGTTGAGCTCCACTGGACGTGAAGTATGTGCATCAGTACATAGTGTCCAAACTCGTGGGGCCAGTTCTTGGCTATTAGGTCGGTACCTGCTTTCATTTCTCTCAGAGCTGAAATGGAAAAAAAGTCAACTTTGAAGTTGACGTTTTGTGCGG
This sequence comes from Pythium sp. MPC-2022a, assembly GCA_038050625.1. Lineage (NCBI taxonomy): Eukaryota > Oomycota > Peronosporomycetes > Pythiales > Pythiaceae > Pythium > Pythium sp. MPC-2022a. The sequence goes on from JALBZB010000248.1 coordinate 1,034, forward strand.
AAATAAAACGAAATTGAATGGCAGTCGAAAGTGTAGCCGTTCATTATTCTCATTGTACCCATTTCCCACACACAAAAGTACCAGAACGGACTACTCAGCTACACTGGTGGTCGGTAGTGCACTTGCATTATATTTTGTTCAATTTCAATACTACTGCTACGTAGTTGCTCGCTATTCACATCTGCTCTCTCTAATACCCAAGTTCTTCTTCATAATACTTCAAGGCTGCGTGAACTTGGACTTCATCGCCGGCGACTTGCGCACCATGGGCGACCGTAGGTACGTGAGGCCGTACGTGGGCGTCGCCAGCACGTGGGAGGATGCGTAGCCGCCGCCGAGCTTGGCGAGCAGGCGCTGCTTCTTGGTCTCACGCTCACGCTCGTGCTTGCGCAGGTACTCGGTGTAGGGGAAGAGCAGCAGACAGAGCAGCAGCGAGAAGCCGTAGAGCACCGTGAGGTCCCCGTCAAAGTACGCGTTCGAGAGGTACACGGCCGGGTACTCGGCGAGACTCACGACCGAGCCGATGGAGAAGATGATGCCCATGAGCGAGCCCATGTTCTTGAGCCCAAAGGTCTTGGCCGTGAACGCCGACATGACCGCGTACAGAAAAGCTCTGTACCCTGCGAACACGAAGAACGTGAGGCACTGGACCTGCAGGCTCGGCACGAACGCCAGCAGGTTGTACACCACGCCCAGCACGTTCGTGAACAGCAGCGAGAGTGTGAGCCCCTTCTTCTCGACAATGTGGTCGATCGCGGGGACGAACAGGAAGCCCATGGGCAGCACGAAGCTGAAGATCTTGGTGAAGAGGTACTCGTCCTGGCGGTCCCCATAGTTCTCCAGCAGCTTGTTCGTCGTGCCGATGTAGATCGTCGCGCGCAGCACCTGCACGGTGGCAAACACGACAATGTACACGAACTCGAAGGTCGCCATCTGCTTGCTCATGGCCACGTCCACGAGCTCGAACTCGTCCTGGATGTGCTGCTGCAATTGCAATCGCTGTGTCTCGAGCACCACGCTACCGTACTGGAGGTTGGAGGAGGAGGATGGTGCGCTGCTACTGCTGCTGATCGCGATTGGTGCAAGCGCAATGTCGTTGCTCGGGTAGTGCTCGCTCTCGGGTCCTGCAGTTGCTTCAGGCGCGAGCAGTGACTCGAGCTCCGTGGTGCTACTGCTTCTCGTCGACTCGGACTCGTCTTCGCTGAGCGCGTGCTCGTTCACATGCCAGAGCGCGATGAGCGCGACGTAGATCGCGGCTGCCACCATCGCGAGCGCGATGAGCAGCTGCTGGCGACTGGCGTCAAAGCTTTCCTTGATCGAGTAGAGCACTAGGAACACGACGCTGCTGCCGTCGAACAAGCAGCTGATCGCCGCCAGGATCGCGGTCTGGTGCTGCATCATGAGGAAGCTCGCGGGGAAGCTCGACATCATCGTCATGCTGCCGCCGAACGCCAGCAGCGTGTACGCCGGCAGGAACACGTCGAACTCTTGGGAATCAGCAAACGCGAGCAGCAGCAGACCCGACACTTCGATGACCGCCGCGAACACGATCACGATCTTGGGGCCCGCGTAGTCGAGGAAGAAGCCGATGGGCAGCGCGCCGGCGTTCATCGTGACGGACGCGACCGCAAACATGAGGTTCAATCGGTTCTCCTGCGCCACGCACGTGAGCGGGCCGTTGTCGTTGCCGTCCGCATCCACGTTGTTGAGGTAGTCGTCGCTGTCAAAGTCGCAGAGCTCGACGTACTGCTGCTCCTGTTGGAGCATGAGCAGCAGCGGCGCCCAGCCGAAGACCAGGCCTGTGAGCAGCAGGTCCGACAGGAAGACCGCGAGCACGAGCGCCACGCGCTTGGGCTCCAGCGGAGAAGGCGGGGGAGAAGAGGCTGGCGCGGCCATTGTAGCAGTCGCTGCAGCTGTGTGTGTGTGTGTGTGGTGGTGGTAGTGGTGTGGGAATGGCAGAATGGAAGGAGCAACAGATGGAGGCGCGGCGCCACGCACCAGCGAAGAGAAGAGAAGAAGAGAAGAGTGGAGGGCCAATGCTCACTCGACGTCATGTGGTGAATGCAAATGCGTGAGTGCCATGGCTTTTCAAAACAGCTCTGATCTACCTTGGATAATGCGTTTGATGGGCTGAAAGGTTTTATCTAAATATTTTTGCTACATAAATTGGGTTATTTGAAATTATAAAGACTTTCTAAATAGAGAGCGTTTTATTCGCACAGCTTTGGCCCTTAGCATTCACGACAGCCGTGTAGTACCGTTTCCTGAAGGATGTGAGGTGGGATTGGGAAAAGTCAAAATGATTGGTGAAAATAAAATATTCAATTGCGAGTGTTGATTGGTAGAAACCATCTTCTTCAAATCACTGGCTGGCCAATCAAAAGCTGGCAACTCCGGAATGGCTAACAAGTTCGTGTCCCAGTTTCATACAAAAAGCAAGTATAATAGGGACGCACGTAAATACTATTTATGGCGCGTCCGTGTTGTACTTGGTTTTTGTAAGAAACTGGGACACGAACTTGTTAGCCAATAAGAGTGGGATAAAAGCACTTCGTTTGGTTGGAACATGCAACAAACTTACCCCAGCATACAGGTAACCAAAACGTCACCAGTCAAGGTTGCGAGAATGTTGCTCGTACTGACGCAAATGGGTTGACGTGAAGCACAACGCAAATGGAGCCAACTCCACCCAAGACCCGCTCGTCCGGAGGTGGAAGTGGCACCGTGCGCGTGGACGCAGAGGGCTACGCGCTCCATGTGCGCGCGATCGCGGGCGTTGAGTCCTGCTGCTATGTCGACTCCGTCGACGTCGCGTTCGACATGGGCTGCTGCGCGCACCAGGTCGCGAGCAAGTCGAACGTGTTCATCACGCACGGCCACGCAGACCATATCAGCGCGTTCGTGACCCACGCCGCGCGCCGCAGTCTGCAGAAGATGCGGCCGGCAAAGTACTACGTGCCGTCGCATCTCGTGTCGCACATGGAGAGCATCCTGCAGAGCTTCTCGGCGATGCAGGGTGACGAGATCAGCGCGCATATCGTGCCCGTCGAGCCGTTCGAAGAAGTCCACATCTCAACACAGTGGGTTGTCAAGGCGTTCCCGACCGTGCACCGCGTGCCGAGTCTCGGATACATTCTGTATCGCAAGCACACCAAGCTCAAGGACGAGTATGTGGGGCTACCAGGGAAGGAGATCGCGGCGGCAAGGAGAGAAGGACGCGAGGTCACGACCGCCATCCTGAGTCCAGAAATCGCGTACACGGGCGACACGACCGCACAGATCTTTGAGAAGACCAGTAGCTCTTCAGAAGGGAGTAATCAGATGATACAGCAACTTCAAGACGATTTGCTCAGCGTGAAGGTTCTCATCACAGAGGCACGTACCATGATACTGTACATCTTGAACACGGAGCGGACTGACTATGGTGACTGGAATTCTGATTGTCATGTGCTCATGTGTGATCAGGCGACCTATGTGGGGGATGACAAGACGCCGCTGGATGCTAGCGCACGCGGCCACATCCATCTCGACCAGGTAGGTAAATGAGCTCTCACTGACGGATGAGCTCACTATCAAATCTCTATCGGCGGTTGTGAATCTGATGATCGATTTCTTGGTGGTTTACTGCGCAGCTCATCGCGCTCTCGCGTCAGTTCGAGCTTGTTGGGACGATCATGCTCGTGCATTTCTCTGCGCGATACAGCCCGGAGGAGCTGGAGGCGATTGTCAACAGCAAAGTGCCTGAGCCATTCCGCTCCAAGCTGCGCATTGGGCGGTAATTGGGCTAAAAATAGTCTGGTGGCGTGACGCCCCTATGTCAAAACCCAGTCATCAAGTCGGGTGAACGAATGGATGCGGTGGAAGGAAAGGGCGTTACATGAAGAACAAGGAAATCAATGAACGCGACACCCAGTTGATGCATTTATTACCGCGCAAATATGAGCAAGTGAGGTCATGAGTCCAATGCTGAGCTAACTGTATGGAGCCTTTTTGGCGATGGCGAATGAGAGATGGAATACAGTATGCTTCATAGTGGGAGGTGGATGGTGGATGTTTCCACAGCCTACTCCAGTCAGATAGAGTAATGTGGTATGGAAATGGAAGGTTTTGGTGGAGACGTACACATGATTGATTGATTGATTTGGTGCTTCATGAATGAATTGATTCCAATGAATAAATAGGTTGTTATTATATGATACTAACTGCCTTCACTCTGGCTATTGAAGAAAATGGGACTTGGAGCTGAAGCATGAGACTGGCTTTAGTTCCACAGCTCCGAGAAGTTGCCGACCGGGATCGGGCGCGACGCGCGCAGCACGAGGATCTCCTCGCGGATGAGTGGCGGCATCGGCGCGGGCGAGCGGTCCATGGTCTCGGCGTCCACCACGGTCACATCGTCGCTGAAGCTGACCGTGCGCTTCTGCTTTCTCGCGACCTGTTCGCTCTCTTCGTCGTCCTGGTGCTCGCTGTTGTACTTGTGGATGGCGTTCGCCTGCTCCATGACGAAGCGGCGGCGCTGGCGCGAAATCATGTCGTTCGCGCGCTCGATCTTCTCGAGCACGTTCAGTGCGCGCTCGCACTGGTTCTGCAGCAGCAGGCTGAGCGCGTGGCGGCGCGAGTTCTGCAGGAACGGGATCGCCGACTTCATGTTAGAGCACGCCTGCAGCAGCGGGGACAGCGAGGCCACACGCGGATCGGTAGTCACGTCCGCGGGGATTTTCTGCGACGGACGCTGGTGGTGTGGAGGCAGCAGCAGCAGCGACGGGAGCTTAATGCTGGCGCCGCCGACGGGCGAGTGCGGAGACGCCGGGTCCGAGCGCTTGCAGGCCTTGAGGATCTGCTCGAGGCTCAGGCGGTCGTTGGAGCTGCTTCGCGGGCGCTTGAGCATACGCGGCGAGCACGGCGGCGGCGGGATGGCGGACACGATCAGACTCATGATGGTTGGGTTGTGACTGTGTGTGTGTGTGTGTGTTTTTGTATGGGGATTGCTTTGCGCCTGTTTGCTTGTATGGCGTTTGAGTGTGGGGCAAAATTCGAGAATGGCTTTTGTTGGTTGGCTCTTGAGCCAGCCGTCCCGAAAACCACAGTTTCTGTGTGGTGCAGTGAGCTTGCTGCTTTGTTGTTGGGCTGGACTGGACTGGGTGTCTCCGGTTTTTTAAGGGTGGTGGCTACGCGGGGAAGGGTTCGCAAGGCACGCTCGCGCAAACAAACCAACAACAGCACTCACAAATCCGGCTTGTGCTTCTTTGTTGTGGTGGGACGGCGCAGAGAAAGTGACACTGCTGGCCAGTTTTTGTCGCCTGATTGTGTTTTTCTCTTGGTTTCGCTATACGAGAAAAACAACCGCCCAACTGCAACAAATTAAGGACACCCTAGCCCTGCCGGATTTCTCTGTGTGTGAGTGATTTTTTCTTCCGTCGTCGGTCCGCATGTCTTTTGCTCGAAAGTTGGGATCACAACAACAACGCAATCCGAGTCTAACAGCCAATCAGAAGCGTGATTTGGCTGAAGGCACCACAGTGATTGGTTGAACTGATGCTGTGACGAGTGGGTGGATTGCAGTCGTCGACTGCGGACGGCCACGAGAAGAAAATGGATGGCCCGGCCATGGACCATTTCGCGGCCACTCCTTGCGATCCCTGTCTCGCGCATTCACTCCTGCGTGTCTGAGTGCTGGTTGAAGCTGAAAATAACAGGTGGCAAAAGCCAGCAAGTCAGTTGGAAGGCTAGAATTATTCTTGATTCAGGGGACTTTTGTATGGGAATCTATTCAGCGAAACGAATGTCCGATGGATGGATGATTAGGATGAACGCCATGTTCAGATGAAGGTGGTGGCCTCAATGGCAACGAATGGCTGGGCTTGTGCGCATTTTGCGTATTTGCACGCATGTCGAGACAATCACTGGTGCACACACCCCAGCCAGTCAAATAGTCGGTCAATCTGTCAAAAACTATTCAGATCCGATCGAGCGGTATGCTGGTTGTTTCTTTCCATCTTCGAATCCACATTATTTTCAAGATCATCATCCTGGAATTTCGCGCCTTGACGCTTCGGCGTTTGCTTGTTTGCTCCGGAGTGAACTGTGCATTAACAGAGGCCAGTTCAATTCAAATAGAGAGCAACAACACATCGTGTGCACAGTTCACTTGCGATCGCAAGAGCACTTGCTGGGCATGTTGTACAGTATTTTATTTTTGCGGCGCTTTTCGCCCCCGCCTCACAAGCAACAAAACAAACAAAACAGGAGACGAAAACAGCACCACCGATCGTTGAAGTTCTCTTGTCGACTCGCTAGCTGGATCTCTATTTTCATGGCATTCGCGACGTCAAGCGGGCAAGTCCGCTACTTCAAGCTCGTATAAAAAAACTCGGAGGATCACAAAGTAAACAAGGGGCAAAATGTGCTTTGTTGTCAATATTTGTTTCTTGTTTCGTTTCTTTAGACCACGCGCAGACATCCATCGTCTTCTATTCAACGTAAAAATGAACCTTCAAGCGCCAAGACAAAACAGATTATCTTCGCAAGTTACCAGAACCATGCGATGGTGGTGGGCTGTTAAAATCCTACGAGTCCGTAAGCATGTTTGCATTTGAGCGTTTCGACTAAGGTGCAATGTTACCTCAAAGCTCCCTTTCACCTTCGTGCTTGTTCGCTTGTGTGTGAATCCACCGGTGTCGACTCCAAAACAAGCAGCACAACCAACAAGGTGGCGACAAACACAACGCGACAAGCTCAACAAGCATGAATCTTTCCGCACAACACGCAAGTCCTTGCAGGAATCTTGCGCATTATGTACCACACAAAAGGCAACATGAACGAGCTTGTGAGTGTGTAACTCGCAACCTCGCAAGATCTGTCTCGTCATTGATTGCCAGAAAAATCTTGACATGAAGAACTCGCGTGCCTTGCTTGACGTCAAGTTGTAGTTACTGTATCGTAACCGTAACGGCAGCGCGGTTACGCTGGTGATGTCGCAACAAGAAGATCTGCAGGAAACAGTCAGAAGCGCCGTCGACGAGAAACATCATCAACAGCAGCACCACATAGCGCATAATGCGACGTTCACACGCAGCTCACAAAGTGTCGCGCTTGAGCGATCAGTTGTACACACACCATATTTGCATTTGTGTTGTTGTTGTGCGTCATTGCAAGATCGGCTGGTTGCTGCTGCTCTTCATGGCGCAGCGAATGGTCCAATGCAGTCATTGGTGACGAGGCCCAGAGAGAGAGAGAGAGAGAGAGCGTCCTCTGCACCACACAGAAGAAGAGTCCACCCACGTGTCTACTCGGTGAAGACACCCGAGGAGGGTGATTGTTGCGAATGGTGGAAAGTGTGTTTCTCGCAGGAAACTGGTCTCGCTGGCTGGGATGTGAACACTCTTGGACGTGCCTATTGGCGCTGTGCAGTGGACATGCTGTGCGACGAGATTTGTCCTATTGAAAAGGAGCGCTGCAACAAATTCACTCCTGTCCCCCAAAACAGGAGTTCAGGACTTCCAGCCGTAGATTATGATGAAAGCTGCCAACACATCAATTCCAATGTTTTGAGCAGCAGCAACACCAAGAAGAAGCTGCAGAGAATGGTCGAAGTGGTTGCACTAAGAAATGTACCCAAGTGTTTGGAGCAAAAGGATTACGCTTCCCTCGCTCTAGTGACTTTCGAAGAGGGTTTTGATTGGCTGAGGTATGATTATGGGTCAGTTAAATTTTAAATACGCTCTTGATTGGTTGAAATATAACAGTAAAAGAACAAACGAGAAGCCATGATCAAACACCTCTCTAAATCGAATGTATATTTAACTATGGATATCATCATAAGTTATGATACATTTGGCAATATTTGTATAACTACACCTCTTTAAAATGCGAATACCCTAGAAAATGGGTCGCTAATATTGTTTCCAACAGTGGTCATCACCACAAAAAGAGCTCCATTTTCGCACTCGCTTGGTCCATCAGCTCTCCATTCTCGTGAAGAAGAGCTCGTCCCTGCGTCTCTCTGTCATTTTCCCAACCCAACAACAACAGCAGAAGTAACAACAGCAACAGGAACCATGAGCAACGCGCGCATCGGACAGCCCGTGGGCAAGGTGCTCATGACGAACGTGGCGGTCGTGCGCCTCAAGAAGAACGGCAAGCGCTTTGAGATCGCGTGCTACAAGAACAAGGTGCTCAACTGGCGCAACGGCGTCGAGACCGACATCGACGAAGTGCTGCAGATCACGCGCGTCTACGAGAACGTCTCCAAGGTACAGTAGCCGCCTTATCATTAACAGCCAAGTGCGCTCTATGTATGTTTATTGACACTGTGTCACTGACCCACCAGTGTGTGTCTACGTCTATGGTATCCAACAGGGCAAGTTCGCCAAGAAGCACGACTGGGTACAGGCGTTCGGTGTGCAGGACGACGCGGAGGTGTGTCGCCTGATCCTCGACCAGGGTGAGCTGCAGGTCTCCGAGGGCGAGCGCAAGGCGCAGGTTGAAAAGTGCGTCCATTTAATCACACCGCCTGGCTTGCTTGTTGTGTCACATCCCATGTACTCTGAAACTCGCAAGATACTCATATGTGGATCGTTGATATCATTGTATGACAACACAATAGCCTGTATCGCGATATCGCGACGATCGTGGCGGACAAGTGCGTGAACCCGAACTCGAACCGGCCGTACCCGTTCAGCGTGATCGAGCGGTTGATGAAAGAAATTCACTACGCCGTCGTCCCGAACCGCGCGGCGAAGCAGCAGGCGCTTGAAGTGATCAAGAAGCTGCAGGGCCACATCCCGATCGCGCGCGCCAAGATGAAGATTCAGGTCACGCTGCCGCTCGCCGGCGCCAAGAAAGTGAAGCCCGCGATGCTCAAGGAAGGCGCCGAGATCCTCGAGGAGAAGTGGAGTGAACCCACGCGCATGGTGCTGCTGATCAACCCGGGCTCGTACCGCGTCGTCGACTCACTCGTTGAGGAGCATAGCGCGGACGGAGTCGGGTCGCTCGAAGTGATCGAGCTCAACAACCACAAGGAGGGCGAAGACAACATTGACGACGAGATCAGTCAGAAGACCGACCGCCTCGTGCTCTCCGACAAGCGCTCGGTCGCGCCAACGCCGTTGCCCGTGCAGGCTGCAGGTAGCGCTGCTACTGCTGGTGGTGATGCTGCTGGTGAGAAGAAGTCGCGTCAGTGCAGTACCTGCGGAGGCGATTTCGGCACCGACATGGCCAAGTACCGCGAGCACTTCCGCTCCGAGTGGCATCGCTACAACCTCAAGGTCAAGTCGAAGAAGATGGACATTGTGACCGAAGATGAGTTCAACGCGCTCGACCCGGAGGACGTCAAGGTTACGTTCGCGTCCATGTCCTCGTAATGACATACACGTACACACAGAAGTCAGCATTTGTACGACTATGGTGAGTGGAGTAGCACTGTCATCAATGGCGTTAACTAGGTAAATAAATCGGAGGTTCTCTTGCTTTCTTTGTCCTGTTGATACTGAAACTGTGTGAGAATGTTAGATACCACCAAAAGTGTCGCTAGGTATCCAATCATCTACGCTGCGGCGCCATTCAACTCTTCCTGTCGACTCGTGTCCAGACTCTTTGTTGTGTTCTTCTTGATCCCACTGCTGCTGCTGCTGCTCAGATCTTCGAGTGGGATCGCGACGTACACTTTGCTCCGGTCAAACACTTTGATGGCGTCCTCGATCTCCTGGAGCTTGGCCTCGAGCGCGTTCTTGCGGCGGATCTGGCTCGGTGTCTCGATGCGCAGCGGCAAGAAGTTCATCTGCAGCCGCGCTTCCTCTAACGATTTCCGGAGCACCCTCAGCGTGCGCACGCGCTCGTCTTCGTCGAGCAGCATCATTCCAGGCGGGCAGTCCGGGTCTGGTGCATTCAGGCGCCGCTCTTCTTCTTCGCGAGCCCATTGCTCTTTGCGCTCAAGGAGATACTTTGGGATGCGGCCAAAGTTGCGATTGTAGCCTCTGGACTGTTGTTGCTGTTGGTTGTCTATTACTGATTGCGGCTTGGCGGGGGACTTGCGGATCACTTCCCACGCGTTTGCGTTCACAAAATCCGTCTTCTCCTTGAGCGTCTACAGTATAGGTGTATCACAAGAGCAAATCAGTCAATGCATAACGCATAGGTACTGCGGCGATCGAATTGAGCATTAAAAGCGCACCATTTTCTCAACGAGCTCTCGACTGCGCTCTTCGAGTTCTTCAAGCGACGGTACGGGCTCTTTCAGCGGCGGATGTGGTTTCTTTTTCTCGGGTCGGGAGAATGCAGGCGGGAGTCCTGATGACTGTCGATATTGCAGTTGTTGTTGCGATTCGTCTCTTCTTCGGTGGTAGTGATTCTGCTGCTGTTGATCGGTGAGCAGCGCTGGCGCCGAGTCGCCTCGACGCAAGAACTCATGCTTCTTCTGGTTGCTGTCGCTATTTCGCTCTTCCTCGTGCTTGTAAACGCGCGGTCGGACGCTTTTGAACCGCGTCAGCTTGAACGTCTCGCGTCGTGCAGCTTCCTATCGCAAGATCCATTCATTATAAAAAGAATCAGTCATCCGAAAGTCTTGCCAATGTAGAGCACAAGCCTCATGCCGTTTGTATATCAATCAGTGCGTATCGCGTACCTCCTGAAGGCGCTGCTCGCGGTTCTGCTTCTGCATCTGCTTGAGGCGCAGCTTGTTCTCGCGCTCGTAGTCCTTGGGCGTGATGCCTCTCTTCTTGAGCTTCTCTCTGTTGAAGCCACGTCGACAGTCAAAGCTCACAGTCAGTCAGAAAGCAACAACAGTCGCCGCTTCAACCGTGAGTAGCCAGCCACACAGAGAGGCGTAGATACAGAGTTAACCACTCATAGATGCATGAAGGTAAAGACCGTCGAATGCGTACCGGTACCCCTCGTTCGGGTTGAGGATCGCGGCGATGGCCTCGGAGGAATTGCCGTCGCGCCGGCGGATGCCATACATCTTTGTTGCCGCCTGGTGGCACAAACAAATCCCAATTTTGAAATGGTGAAAGCAAAACTGCTTGGGTTTGTCATAAAGTTCGCATTCAATCCCTCTGCAGCGAATAAGTTCGCCTTTCTATTTTATGTGGACCACAATCAGCGCTCTATTTCAAGCACCCCTGCGCGAACCTGCAATAAGTGCGTGGGGCTACTATTTTAGACAGCCTTCTATTCGAGATGTGTTCAGTACCCGGCCCCTGTGCACGCCTCTGAAAAATGTGTGTGTGACTCTTGTCCAATATGCGAAGAACTGTCAGTGCAAGACAGATCCTAAAGACGCGAGCGGCAGGAGCAGCAACGACTCGCTCATAACACCCCTGCTAGCGTGCGTGAGAGAAGCAAACCGACCTCAACGCGCTAACGATGAAGACGTCCATGCGCTCACGAAGCGGCACTCCCGCGATGCCACTGCTGCTGCTGCTGGTCCTGCTGCTGGGGATGGGGATGGAGACCGCGAGCGCGACCTGCAGCGCGTGCCAGTACACGGCGCGCAACTGCTCGAGCCTGAGCGAGAACGAGACGAGCTCTGCGAGCACCACGTCTACTACTGTGGTTACTAGTTTAATGGCAGCGAGTGACAGCATCGCGGTGTGTGACGCCGCGGGCAAGATCCAGATCGACGACGTGTTCTGTGACAACGACGAGTGCCAGTGCGCGGACGGCAAGCGTTGCGCGAGCCTCGTGATCGGCTGCACTAACATCTTCCAGGCGCGCAGCCGCAAGCGCTGCATCGACAGCAACGCCGTGCAGCGGCGCTTCCAAAAGTGTGCGATCGCCCAGGAGCTCACGAGTGCGTTTGCTTTGCTGCTGCTAGTGTGCTGTATGTATCCAACCTAAGATGGTTTTCTAACCAACTTTGATTCTCTATCCAATAGCTCTGAAGGAGACCAACATGGAAGCCGACTGGGTTTTCTTCAAGGACTCGACGCGCTGTGTGTCGAGCGACTGCGACGCCGTGCGCCAGTTCCACCAGAGCGGCGTCGTGCAGTGCGGCTACCTGATCGTTGCGTGGAAAGACGCCGCCTCTGCCAATCTTTACCACTTTATTGTGGACGGCTCGCGCGCGAGCGACATGGTGGCCGGTGTGTTCCATTACCAGGCGCCGTTCGAGAGCTCCAAGCTGCTGGTGGCGCGCATCAGCGAGTCCAAGATCCAGGAATGCTTCTCGCTGCAGACGCGCAACCAAAAGAGCGGCGGCGCCTGCGACGGCTTTTACATCCAGTACGACACCGCGGCCGTGCAGTTCAGCAACAGCGACGACTACCAGCTCTCGAAGCTGAGCTGGCCCATCTGGATCGCTGTGGTGGGAAGTGTGGCGGTCGCTGCGGCCGCAGTGGCGGCTGTCGCGGTGGTCTCGTACCGCATGAGCCACTCGGGCAGCGGCGACGGTGCGGACGACGAGCTGCTCTCGGAAGACCTAGATGACGACATCGCGAACGAAAAGAAGAAGCGCATGAAGAAGAACAAAGAAGACGCGAAATCCTCGACTTCGTCGTCTTCCGCTCGTGAACTGCGTCAGCGCGCGCCGTCGCCTCTGGGGAGTGAGGACGAACTGAACATGACGAATCAAGTGTAATTTGTATAGTAAGATGAAAGCAGAAAGTGGTGTGTGCAAGGAATATGACAGAGCTCAACAAAGAAACTAAGAAAATGGATAACGACCACCCAATTCCATGATAACCGCGCGCTCGTATTACCTCACGCCCCTGAGTACTCCTTACGTGTTGACCTGGCGTCTTAGAATTGCCATGAGCTCCTGTGAAATATCAACGCAATCCCACCGCAACATTTTATAACGTCAGGATCCATTAGAAAATGGTTGCACACTATTGTATCACACAACCAAATTTCTCGCACCGTCACGGTCGAGTTCTGCAGGTCCTGCTGGGTCAGCTGCTGCCGGATGCCGTCGGCGATCAGCGGCGTGAGCACTTTGTCTTCCTCGACGACGCAGCGGAACAGGTCGAGAAAATGCAATTCACCTGACGACACGTCGAGACCGCTGAGCTCCCCCTCTGTCTCCACATGCTGAAGGAGCGCTCCAAGCGCATGCAGCGTCTTCAATAAGAACCAAAACCACATAAGGAAACTAGTTAGCAGACTGGACGCTGACAATCCCCATCCATTTGATTTTCAAAGTCTCTCTTTTACTCACCTGGCATTTCTCCATGAGATCCGCTTTCCGGCAGCGCACGCGCGCCAAGTAGAGCTCTTTCTGCGCCTGGTAGGACGGGAGCGACGTGTCATCCGACATGAGCACTGCCAGTCGCTTGCTGAACATCTTCTCGCCCTCCGCCTGGTGCAATGCTTTTGCGAAAACCATTTGGATAGATAGATACACAAGAGATAGTTGTCAGTTCAACGCCAAAAATTAGTTAGCCTATCACAATGACATTTCTATACCCAATTGTGAGTGCAGCTTCATCGCGTGGTCCTGGCCCGTCTTGTGGAAATCGTTGGCGAGTTTACGAATGCTCAGGCGCTTGGTCTTGACGCGCTTCGCCATTCTATAACAACAAGACGGCGATGAGCCACTTCTCCGTACATTACATTACACAACGCACAAGCACAGCATCAACAACGTACTTGCGTCGCAGGGTCTTGCCCATCGCCTTCTCGATTGTGATCTCCTCTTTCTTCTTGTGGCGGTCGCGCTGGTTCGTGCGACTGTTCTGCAGCGCGCCAGACTCCATTTTGATGCACCGGCACCCGTTCGCATCCAGCGTATAGCAGACGCCGCGCGGCGTGTTGCGGCTCAAAGCCGCCGCTACTGATGCAGATGCTGCTGAAGAATAGTGGTCTGCACCATTTGCGACCAATGCCTTCGACGCTGCTGAGCCACTACCTACTGGTAGGCTGGTGCTCTCTGGCTCGACGTCAAAGAACTTGAGTGCAGGCACTTCGCGGATCATGCGCCGCGAGAGGATGCCCACGACGTGCGCCGACTGGATGCCGTTGTCCTTGCGCAGCTTGTTGCCGTTCATCATCGTCAACGTCTTGACCTCGCTGCGCCGCTTCCGCTCGCGCCACATGCGCACAACTAAGTCATGCAAGACACACATGTTCACCGTGAGCACAAGAATATTATACCATTGAGCCCACATGGCCCAAGTTCAAGTCCACGACGCACTCCGACTAAACGCTGCCATCACTTTCTTCTCGAGCTCGTGCTGCGGGAGCTCTCGGCTGTTGCTGCTTGCGCCGTTGTTGTTGTTGGTGGTGGCAGACGAAGATGATGAAGGTAGCGACAATGCTTCCGAGCCGCCATTGCTGCTGTTGTTGTTGTTATTGTGGTTGGTGTCAGTGCTTCCGTGCCGAGGCGAGTGCACCTTGCCGCCTCGACCGCCAGGCTTGGCGGTCTCGTCGCCCATCACTACTTTGCGCCGCATCCAGAGCGACGACTTGACCACGGCGTCAAGCTTGGCCGAGAGCTGCAACATGTACACGCAACACAGTAGCCCCAAGGTTAGTAAAGCCAGTGAAGCTGATTGTACACACAAATCAAAGGCAAAAGGCAATGCATACGTTGTTTTTTCTGCCTCGCCCCGGCATCGTGAGGATCGCGTTTGCCGTCGTGCGGTACGGATACAACATCACAGACTCCATCTGCAGCTTGCGCTTGATCACTGCAATCGGTTTGACCAGATTGCCAACGCCGACCGGCCTGATATTGTGAGCAACTGTAGCGCCGTTGCCGTTGCTGTTGCTAGTCCCGTTGATGGCGACTGCATTCGCGTGCACTTGGGCAGCTTGAGCTGCGGAAATCGACAGCCGCCGCGCGCGATGCGCCGTTTGTCCCGCGAAGAACGCAGCAAGTGGCTGCTGCTGCTGTGCTATTAACGATGACGAGGGCGTCGGTGCTGTTCCTGTTCTCGTAGTGCACTCTATATGGTCGCCTTGCTCTTCGCGCTGGTTGTTGTTGCTGTGAGCACTGCGTTCGGCGTACTGGCGCGGTCGATAGCTCTGCGTCTCCGGCGCGGTACTGGGCTTTGAGGGATATCGCAGCGCGTTCTGTTTCCCATGACACTGCTGCTGCTGCTGCTGCTCGTCTTCTTCTTCGTGCTCACTCCGCTCTGCTACGAGGTGCGACTTACCATACAGTGATGCCGGCGCATTGTTGAACCTGCATGCATGCGTGCATGTATCCATTTTGCATTCACAAAACCAAAACGCGTCAACATGGCTACATGGTTACAGTACACGCACAATCCACACACCCATGCAGCCCACCCTGTTCATGTATGCATCGCGAATAGCTCTCTCTATCTCCCATAGGCATCACGCACCTCGACGCCTCTCGCCGTAGCTCCGATTCGTGCACGTAACTCTTGATGATGCGCGCACCGCTCAGCAGCCGCTGGTGGCGACTGCCGCTCGCCGGCGGCGTCTGTAAATGAGCCATCGCCGGCGCTACAGGCCCAATTGGCGGCGGTTGAGCGGCCATGGGCACTCGTCGGTTCTCCGTGCTTGTGACTGACTGAGAGGCTGGCGTTCTCAGATCAATCAATCCATCCATCAATATGGGGCCGACGCTGCGCCAGTTGCACATCATCCCTGGATGTGCCAGCTGTCCAGCTATTTACTTAGAACTTACTGTACCACGCCCTATAAATAGCAATGCGTGACGCTTCAAGCTGCGTCGGCCAATCGCGTGCGCGTGACTCTTGCGGCATCACGCAGCGGCAAAGGACGAGAGGTGCGGCGGTGCCCAACTTCCTGGTCTTCCATGGCGATCGAGCACAAGACGGGACCAGAGCGCAATCGATTTCATCCGTGCAATGAATGATGAATTACTGGTGGACGTTTTTGGATCGAAACTACTCGTGGGATTCGCTGGGAATGGACACTACTTGAATCTGTCCCATTGGTCAATGAAATCCTTCGGAATCGCCCAACTC
Source organism: Pythium sp. MPC-2022a (assembly GCA_038050625.1). NCBI lineage: Eukaryota > Oomycota > Peronosporomycetes > Pythiales > Pythiaceae > Pythium > Pythium sp. MPC-2022a. The sequence continues at coordinate 16,930 of JALBZB010000248.1, forward strand.
CACAACAGACGTCACTACGTTTCATGAGGAGCCTCGGCTGGAACCTTTGTTTTGGATGAAAACGCGGACGCTTGCCTTGGTGCACCAAACGTGGAAATGCCGTCACGGATGAAGGAATTGAGACCCGCCGATTGACTTGGCACTTGGAGAAATCCTGCAGTAAACAGTGCTCGCACTAATTTCGGCGATTGGGAGACTAGCACACCTTGGGGAAGTGGTGGTAGTGCTGATGCAGCCACTTGCTAAAATGGTGCCACTTGCAAAGGTGCTCACGGAGATGCGAATTGGGAATTCTGTAGCGATGCTGGCACTTGAAGGAACGGTGCTGTCATTTGGGGAATCAGTGCTCGGGTAGACGCTTGGGGAATCGCTCACGACTGCACTGGAAGGGGCAGTACACGGAATGACGCCTTTTGCGGTTTCACCCGATTCGCTGCTTCCCTCGCGTTCTGCGTTTGCGTCTGTTTTGCTTCCTTAGCTTTCTCTCTTGCTTCTTTGGCTATTGCATCTGCTTCTCTCGTTTTTTTCCTTCTGTTCCTTCATGCTGGCCTGGCAATTGCTGCACATTGAGGATCTAATTTCTCCAAGAAAACAGACGTGACGAACCGATACTTTCGGTACTTGGAGCTCCACATTGCCTCAAAGTCTGCGTCGAGCAAGTCGTAGAGTTCTTGGTCGTCCTCGATCTTGGTATGGCTCTGCGATACCAGTGTGTGCTGCGTCCAGTTGACGGAGCCGTGCACCACCTTACGCCCATCAAACAAGGCAAACTTTGAATGCATCATGTACGTCGCTCTCAGATACCTTTACCTCGATCATTTCTTCGAGAAGTGCGTAGATTTGGCTACCGGGCGACTTTAACTGATGATGATCGAGAATAACGCGGACAGGCAGCTGCGTGACATGCGGGCTGAGTCGTTATATGCGATCTCGTGCGGCTATGACCGCGTTCATAAGTGTTTCGTCCGTTATCATGTGCATCACGATCCGCAGCGAACCCCGTACTTCGCCAGTGTGCACAACCAGCCGCTCATTTGCTGCAGATTTGTTTTCACAGGGGGAGAGCAGCACCTCTTTTCGAGTACGTACTGCAGTTGGCGTTGCAGCCAGAGAGAGCGCGTTAGCGAGTTTACGAATTGCCTTCTTGATTAGCGCGATGTCTTTCTTCTTCTGCCGTGAGTGTCTCGCGTTTGGTGCTTCGGGCACGCGCCACATAGCTGTACATTGCGTTGACACCCATGCCAAAGAAGTCCGCCACAGATTTCTGGGGTAGTTCAGCGTGGACGACTAGAAAAGCGATGCGTGCTTTCATGTCGGCAGATAAGGAAGTTGTAAAGGCCACTAGCGAGTCTGATGGAGCGACCAAGGGCGAGGGATCTCGAGCTAACAAGTCCGGTGTGGCGGGGGTTCATGGGCGTTGCGCTTGCTACTTGGAGTCTGCGCGCGATTGTGTGGCATTTCGATGAGTGGAAACTTAAAATGAGCATGCACTCGATGTCACTCGAAGCTCCGAGGTTGTTCCATGGAGCCCAATTGCACCCACTGACTTAAATTTACTGGCCAGTTGCACCCACTAAAACTTAAATTTGCTGATCTTTAACTGTAAAGTGAATGTATTGTATCGTTAACATTCTTGTTACGAACCTTTCGAACAAATCTCGGCAGACCCATAGTGAGACCAAGTCGGCTGTCAAGATTTTGGGAGCCAAAATTGTTAGCACCAGTCTTGGCAGTTCAATACTTTAATCAAGTCATCTGCCAAGATTTGGAATTGCTGGGAGCGACTGCACAGCGCGTAACTTTTTTCTTCCCGGAACATTTGAAACATTTCTCGTTTTTCTTTTCTCTTGCAGTTTGTATGTCCGCTGCCTTTCGCTGTTGTTGTTGTGAGCGTAACCCAGTTGCACTCAAGCCACGATGATGGGGAACAACGACTCACACGAGAGGAAGTCTCGTGTGAGTCGTTGTTATTGGTCTCTCGCTCGCTCCATCCCCTCACTTGGCTTCTCGCGCAGCCGCCGACAAGCAAGAAGAACAGCTCGAGCAACCAGCAAGCAAGCCACACAAACCGCATTCTCTTCGCTCTCTGAGTGTGTAATTATCGCGCGCAGTTCCATCTCATTTCTCCATTCGATCGACTGGCTGCATGGGGATTTGCTCCATGGCAACAGATCCGGTCGTTGCGGAAGATCGCACCGTCAGCACCATCAGTATTAGCAGCAGCAGCGTTTTCTCGCCAGCGCCACACTCACATGCAGGTAACGATACAGTCCCAGTTGTGGCCGCCAGCTCGAGTGGCACGTCAAGCGCGGCTCGTGTGAGTAAAGCAGCAGAAGAGCATGGCGACAGCAAGATTAAGCGGAGCAGCGTGGATGCGGTGATGACGACAGCGGATTTGCAGAGCGACACGACGGTCAACAGCAGCGAGCGCTCGTCGAGCGTGTCGTCGGAAGACGAGGACGAAAGTGGCGAGTTTGGATGCGACGAGTACGATGAAGACGACAACGACGCGTGCGACCCCAGCCAGCGGCGGTTTTTGCTCAAGCCCATGCCCACATTACTACAAGTGTGTCCGGTGGACGACTTGGCCGTTGAAGAAGAGAAGCGACGGCGGCGGCATTCGCAGCGCAACAACGGCAGCAGTGGCGGTCATGGGAAAGGCAAGAACGTAAAGCGCACGTGTGCGGATGCTGAGAGTTTACCCAGTGCACCAAGTCCGTTGTTGCTGCGGTCAAGTAAGCAAGATTCTGGCACTGGGGCTGCCACCACACCGAGAGGCTCACCGTTTACAAGTGGCAGTCGCAGTAGTCCTAACAGTCCCCAGTTTGGTCCCGCAGCAGCACCAACCGGAGGAGTGCCCCCACAGCTGCGCCGTGACTCGATGGCGATCCGACAGCAGTACTGGAAACAGCTCGGCTTCAACTTGACACGCAGCGACTTGGAGCGCACGACCGGACGCAAGAAAGAACGCCAGAAAGGATTGAAAGTGCGACTAAATGACGCGCCGACTAAGAAGGGTGAGTCGAAGAACTTCTTCCAGTTTATCGCGAGTTGGTACGGCGCAAACAACTCGCAGCAGGAGCACAAGGCGAATAGCGAAGAGGAGAAGACAGCGGCAGCAAATGGACAGCGAGAGCGTCGAAGCAGCAGGTCGTCCAGAAAAACAGATGAAAGCGCGTCTACACAGAGCAGCAGTTTGGCGTCGACAGTTCCACCAGCACGCAAGACCATCCACTTCAATGAAGAAGCTGAGCTATTTTACATCCCGCTGCACAAAGACTACTCGAAGCGCCAGCGTGATTGCATGTGGCATACCCGCGTGGAGTTCATTTCGATGGTCGAGCGCAATTTGGAAGACGTGTATGAAGAGATGGAGCGCGAGTACGAAGAGCAGTTGGAGGCCGAGTATCAGGAGAATGAAGCGATGGTGCGAGAGGAAGCACGGCAGCACAAGATTGAAGCCGAGCAGAAAGCGAATGAAGAGAGCAAAGCCAAGGCGGCAGTTGCGGCTCAAGCTGCCAAGAAACAACAGCAACAGGCAGTAGCAGCTGCAGCGGCAGCGTCCATCCGCTCTCACTCGCCGTCGCTGAGTCCATTGACACGCGGCCAACCGCTTAGCGGGAGCGGTGCTTCAGCCGCAGCAGGCTCCACGTCGCCCGCTGGTGGTCCGATCCCGACGCTGTCGCTGTGCCCTATCGAGACCCAGATCAAGCTCGCGCCGCGCGGCCGATCCACCCACGACATTCGCTTCAAGTACCTCAAGCACCTCGGCATCCAGAACACATAGAGCTGCTGATCTGATCTGCGGAGCCACAAGAATGTTCTTGTGAGGAAGCGTTGACTGATGACAGCAGCAGCTGTGTGTTCGTTCGTCTGCTGTATGTACAGGTGGCTGACCGCACCGTCCAGAGACGAGTGCGGAAGGCGATACACACCGTGGGTACAGTGGCACAAGCAGCTGCGCAAATGGACCGCCCGCAAATCGGCTCGAGAAAAACCAGGATGATGCCCGCAATGGTGCTGCTGCTGCTGGCTTTCCGGTCGTCTGGCTTCCCAAGTGTGGTGTGAAGGCAACTCTTGGCCGGCGCAAGCTCGTTGAGGATGCAACAGTCGTGACGTCCAGTGCAGCGTTTCCAGTCTCGTGCGTGCGTTGCATCGAGATTGGAATGTGTCGATGGAGCTGCGATGGAGATGTGCATGTTCCGACAGTTGCCATGCAAAGTGACAGAGCACGGACGGCGAGTTTCCTGATCTTCAAATTTGAAGAAGAATTTATAGTATTGATTTGTAGAGATTTTAAATGCTAATAACTAAAACACTGGTGATTGACTAAAAATATAATTGAAACGAATGTTGATTGGCTGAAAGTGGATTAAATGGGCAATCTGCAAACTCCCCTCGTATAATAAGATCTGTATTTTAACAGTAAATATTAGTTAGTAAATTTATTTGCTGGTACATTTAACGCAACTACTTATATTAAGAAGGTTTATGTGCAATATAAAGGTACATAACATTCTCTCATTGCAAGCCACCACACAAAAATGCCAACCCAAATTGGCTGGGCGAGTCTTGCACTTTGCACTCGTTCCCAATCACCAAAGGAAAGGAAGAAAGAGGAAAAAAATGGAACTCGCGCTCATGACGACGCCGCTGACGCCGCCTTCCACATCCTTCTCTGCGCGTACGTGCATGTTCAGTCTCCTATCATTTTGCTCCTTATTAGCACCTTCACTGACTGCCGCTCTCATGATCGTGCTCGTGCTCCTGTGGCTCTTCATGCTGGCGCAAGCAGCAGCAGTCGCAGCCACCGCGAACGGCAACGCTCCCAGTAGCGCCAAGAAGAAGAAGAAGCGCGCCAACAGAAACAAGACCACCAAGACGCTGCTAGCCACCGCTGGTGACATTGGTAGCAAGTGCACTGCTGGTGGTGGCCATGATGATAACCATGACAACGAGGAGATCGAGAGCGAGGAGCAGCTGCTGCGTCAACAGCTCAAGAAAAAGAGCAAGGCGAAGAAGCCCATTCGCAACAGCAACAAGAACGACGCAGCGCTTGAAGATTCGCTTGACGGACTCTCGATGTTGTCCGTCGCGGGCGATAACTCAAGCTCGCAGCGTGCGCTTGATGATGACGATGATGACGTCGGTAGCGATGCCGTCTGGAGCGACGTGGTTGAGGAGGAAGACGACGGCGACTACTTCTCATCCGAGAGCGAAGAAGAGGAGCCCAAGAGCTACAAACCCGGAGGGTACCACCCCGTGAAGCCTGGTCAGATGTACAAGAGCCGCTTCCAGGTGCTCGAGAAGCTCGGCTGGGGTCACTTTTCGACCGTGTGGAAGTGTCTCGACAAGGAAACGGGCGAGATCGTCGCGATGAAAGTGCAGAAGAGCGCGCGTCACTACACGGAGGCTGCGCAAGACGAGATCGAGTTGCTGCAGTGCACGGTGAACGCTGCGAAAGCTGGCAACACGCTTGAGACCATCAAGGTCGTCCGACTCATCGACTCGTTTGACCATGTCGGTCCAAACGGCATTCGTAAGTGATTCGTGTTTACTCTGTGGGTCCCTCTGATTATTTAGGCTGAGTGGTAGACTAACTTGGTTGTTTTGCATGTGAAGACGTGTGTATGGTATTTGAGATGCTTGGGGACAACCTTCTGACGCTGATCAAGTACTACAACTACCGCGGCATCCCGATGAAGCTGGTGAAACACCTGAGCAAAGACATCCTGGAAGCGCTGGCATTCCTGCATTCCAAGTGCAGCATCATTCACACGGACCTGAAGCCTGAGAACGTGCTGCTGTCGCACCACATCCCGCGACTGCCACGACTCCAGCGATCCGAGTTCATGCAGTTCAACAACAGTCCAAAGCAGCAGCAAGAGCAGCAGAGTGGATTTTCTCTTGGCGCGGAGCTGACTCGTGACGAGAAGAAGAAGCTCAAGAGGAAGCAGAAGAAGAAGCAAAAGCACAAGAAGGACAAGGATGGTGGTGCTGAGGATGAGGCGGTGGCAGGCGAAGAAGTGTCGGTGACCACACAAACAGCAGCTGAGAAGCTGAGTGAATCGCTCTCACAGCTGGAAATCGTTGAGAAGAAGGATGACGGCAACGTCCACGCGATGCTGCTCTCCAACTTTTGCATCGAAGCCAGCAGCAATGGCGATGTTGAAGGCAGTGAGCAGCAAGTTGCAGCATCTTCAGTTACACCAAGTGAAAACGGTTGCCCTGACAGTTGTAGTAGTAAAGCGCGAAAGAAGACAGCAAATCGCAATGGCAAAGACAACGACGGCAATGATGACGACGACGACTGGATCCACTTGCCGCCCGAGTTTGCCTCGCGCGTGATGCTGTTACTACCAGAAGGACGGGTCGCTGGCTCACGGAAGAAAGAGATCGAGTTTACGATTACAGTGCCTCCAAAGCACTTGGCCGACGCTGAGTCTGTCAGTGAAGAGATTTGCACGTCGTTCGCGCTCAGGTAAAATTTGACGAGTTCTTTATCATTGTGAGCTGATTTTGCAAATGGCTCACTGTATCTATGCTTGTTTGTGTACTCTGTGTGAGTATAGGTATCTTGATCGCGTGGGCGCCCACGTCACATCGGCCTTGGAACAAGCACTGTCTGCTGCATCCCGAACTGAACAACCTGGGTCCGAGACGTCGACAACAGCGACTGACCAAGCAAAGAAGAGTCTGAAGCTGTGGAAAGTGGAGTTCGATGCGCGGTACTTGACTGCGGTCTTAGGTTCGTTTGCAATTCTTTTCTGTGTTTGACTGGGAAAAGTGTAAGTGCCTTTGGTGTACTAACATGTCATTTACTTCCTATTTCAGAGCATTTGGAACAACGCATCGATGAACTGAGCTTCCTGACCCTACCAACGGAATCCGCGTACAGCTACCCAGGTTTCTTCCTTCCAAAACCGCGCCCTGCATCTGAAAACAACAGTGTCAACAATGGTATACAGTCTACGCCAACCGCGAGCGCTTCGAGCAAGTCAACTCCAGAACAGAATCTCATTATCCAGGGCGTGGCACTGGCGAACCTGGCAGCGAATGCCAGCAGTCCCCTTGTTGCCAAGCCTTTGAGCAAACGACTGGAGAGATGGAGCGGCAAACTCGCGGAGCTGGCGGCGAGTCAGCCGTTTGACGTGATGCAACTGCGCGCAAAGGTGTGTGACTTGGGTAACGCATGCTGGACCCACAAGCACTTCACGGACGACATCCAGACGCGTCAGTACCGCAGTCCCGAGGTGATTCTGGGCAAGAAGTACGACACGTCCGCCGACATGTGGTCCATGGCGTGCTTCATTTTTGAGCTCCTGACAGGTGACCTGCTGTTCGACCCGAAGAGCGGTCGCAATTTCAACCGCGACGAAGACCATCTGGCGCAGATGATTGAGCTGCTCGGCCGCATGCCCAAGGCTTTCACGGGCTGCGCGCGCGGCATGAAGGAATTCTTCAACCGCAAGGGCGAGCTCAAGCGCATCCGCAACCTCAAGTACTGGGAACTGGAGCAAGTGCTGACCGAGAAGTACCACTTTTCTATGCGCGACGCGAAGAGCCTGGCGTCGTTCCTCGAGCCGATGCTGCGTTACGACCCGACGAAGCGCGCGAAGGCTGAAGAATCACTGCAGCACCCGTGGCTCTTCGAGTCGGAAGAGTATGACGCGTACTACGAGGCCCAGGACGCGCGAGAAAACTAATAACCGTTAGGTAGAGAGAAGAAAGTGAACTCGACGATCAGAACAAGAGCAAGGCGCTCGAGTTGGAGAAGCTGAATCGCAAGCGAGGTGAGTGAGTGCGACATTGTGGTGATGAAGCCGATCATTTTGTAAAAGAAATGCTCATGCAGCAGATCGGAAAGCGAGAGCGCGCAAATACCCAGATTTTCTTCCACTTACATTGTGCTGTTGCGGGAGGTTATTAATATGTGCGCATCGAAACTGATCCGCTCCTTTCATGTAGAGAAAGATCGACTTGTGACCACCGCTGCCATCGCGTTCAAGATAGGAATAACTCCTTTTCACAGGACATGTTTAGATTCTTGTCCAGCAGAGCGCTTGTTGTCAAAGTTGTCGCTGTTGCTTGTCATTGACCGGTGCGAGAGCTTGCGTTCGCAGCCCCAAGCAAGACAGCCCACTAGACCATCTTGAGGTTTGATATTCGCGCCTGACTTGCGATGGCGGACGATGGCGGTGCAGCAGAGCTCTCGGCGGAAGAACTAGGAGCGCTTCGTGGTACGTTGCTGCCTGCTGTCGTGTGCTAGCTGTATCACGACGTCGTCCTGGATGACTGATCGTACTGTGTGTGCCTGTCTTTTGTTTGCCACAGCTGTATTTAACATCTACGATGAAAATGGGAGCGGGTTCATCTCGACCGAGCATATCCCATCGATCCTCGAGAAGCTCGGTCGCAATGCTACTGAAGGTTTGTTGATCAATGTGTGTGCACTCATTTGTCTATCATAGCCGTATAATCACCAACCTGTTTACATTTGCGTGCAATAGAGATGCTTAATGAACTGGATGACTATGTGAACGAGAACAACGAGGTGAGCTTTTCGGACTTCATCACGCTCATCAAATCCAACATGCAGCAGCAGGAGCTCGAGAGCGACCAGTTCCGGATGGGACCGGACCCGAAAGTGATGGAGTTCATCACGATCCTCGAAGAGTACCGCATGAAGTGCGAGGAAGATGGCAACTACTTGGAGGCGCAGCGAGCCGACACGCAGCTCACGGCGCTGCGCAAGCAAGAGTTTAAGCGGCAGTCAAAGGCGCTCAAGGCGAAGCAGATCGCTGAGCGCCAGGATATCCAGATCGCGCACAACATGCAGTTCAACGACTTCAACCAGGCGTGGGACCAGTACATGGAGGAGTACGACCGCATGGCGCAGGCGTACGTGAAGCAGATGACAGAGAAGCACGCGGCAGGTTTACGCGAGTTCCAGGAGAAACTACAGCAGGAGATGCTCGAGCGACCTCCAAAGTTCTCAAAAGAGCTCATCGAGTGGCGCCGCCGCCAGCACCGCCTCGCGCAGCAGAAGGCGTACGGGGAAGCGCAAAAGATTAAGAAGATCGCGGACGAGATTGAAGAAGACGAGCGGTCCAAGATGAACGACGAGTACCGACAGATCTTCAGTCGTAAAGAAGCCAAGCTCCGTCAGCAGCAGCAGGCCGAGCTTCAGGCGCTGCTCAAGCGAATCGATGGACGGCGAAAAGAGCATTTGAAGCAGCGCAACCTCGACTCGAAGCGGTTATTGCAGCGCAACCGCAACGTGCAGGCCGTGCTCGAGTCCAAGCAGATCGTGGAAGCCACCAAGAAGCTCCAGGATATCAAGATGAGTCTGTTGCCGAAAGAGCGACCGGTGCCGCGAGGCACGTACAACGTGATCCCTCCGCAGGCGCGCGTGATCCGCCCCAAGAAGCCTTCGACCTCCCGTCCAGCCGAGCACGCGTCTCCGAGCGCGAGCTACCTCAGCAACGAGTACTGAGACTTTGAAACACGAGAGAGAAAGAGACGCAAGCGAGTGTATTGCGATTATGATTTGACGGTGGACGGTGAATACACAAAAACAAAACGCTTTTATGCCAAGCAACTAATCAACAATAGAGCTCCACTTCAAGTGCCGCTCGAATAGCAGTGGCAGCTTCACTCCGTTGTTGAGGAGCTCCATTGCTTCGGGAGCTTCGAGCGCGAGTCTTGTTTTGAGACGTTGAGAAGAAATGGTTGCGAACAAAAGTTTGCCTCTCACAAGATCCACGTTTTCAGCAAAGGTTCTGGGGAATCAGCGAAGATGTGGTAGGATCAGTATTCTGAACGAGAGGATTCAAATACGGAGAATTGAACTACCGCGCTAAATAATTATTTCGGTCTTCCGGACATATTTAGTGAGTAATTTCTGACAGTCGGTCAAATTTGTTCAAAAACTAGTTTTTGAACACCCTTTATGATTGGCTGCGTTGATTTTTCTCAGAGAGCAATGATTGGCTTTCTCTGATACAAAATCAATGCAGCCAATCACAACCAAGCATGTCGAAAATGCGTCGAAATTGAATTGCTTGTGTTTGCCGAAATGAGGCTCATTTCGTCCAAAATAGCGCCTTGAAAAAGCCCCCAAAACACAAACGCTAGAGACGAACATGGCAACATGATCTTGCTGGCAGCATTTTTAGACTTGACTACATCATGCAACCGCAGAGCATAGAGGTACGTCCGAGTACCAGCGTTGCAAGCTTGTTCGAATATATTGGATTTGGATCGATTCACACGAGTTCAAGAACCCCATGGCTCGTACATGATACTCCTGTGCTTGAGATACCTTTCGACGCATTCGAGTTTCACTTTGTCGTTTGGAGTGACAGATCCGCACTCGCATCCTACCCCAAGGAGAAGTGAATCGTGCAGCAGCAAACGGCGTGCTCAACGCGTGGGTGAACCAGGGCCAAGACGTGTGTGTCAGCTATTGAGAGCAATGCCCAGTACTGGGCGCTACGATGTTGCTTCGATCCAGAAATGTACCTCAAGCACAGGAGTATCATGTACGAGCCATGGGGTTCTTGAACTCGTGTGAATCGATCCAAATCCAATATATTCGAACAAGCTTGCAACGCTGGTACTCGGACGTACCTTTATGCTCTGCGGTTGCATGATGTAGAGTCAAGTCTAAAAATGCTGCCACATGTTTGTGTTTGATTAAGTGCGGCCAGCGTTGTTTTAATTTTCTGTGCTGATGATTGTCCGCAGGTGCAGCTGTGTCATTGCTTTGCTAAACTGCTTGGCTTCTCTTTTTTCTCTTGCTGCTAGCTTTAGAAGTCCGGGGTTCTTGTATTTCTTGCTGTTCTTGTTTAATGCGCCATGAGATGCACCGCATCGTTGATCTGCGTCGTCTTGGTGTTGAGAGCGACCTTGATGAGCTTCCGGAACCGCTTCTCCGCTTCTTCGTCTGACAGTTCGATCATGAGGGTCTTGTGGACCCACTTGATGTCGTCCGCGCACGACAGCTCGGGGATGCCGCAGGTTAATGCGAGCACCAACAACGTGATCAGCAAGTTGGAGTGCGAACGCAGCACACGGAACGCATCACAGGCGAGCCTCTTGAACATCTCGTAGTTGTCGCTCTTCTTGCCGCCAATGGCGTCCAGCATCGATGGCGTGAACACAAACGGAGCTCGCTCGCGCTTCACGCCTAGCTTTGACTTGAAATTGCCCAGAAAGTGACCGAAATCAATGTGGAAGAACTTGCCGGATCTCTGCAGCATGATGTTGTCGTTGTGTCGGTCACCGATGCCGAGAACATACGTTGCCACACAGTACCCAGCGCACGAGCGAATAAAGTTCTGGGTGATCTCTTCGTCTCTTGGTGGGGGAGCGATGGACTTCCTGCTCATGCTCCGTATAATCTTGCCCGGAGAAAGTGGAAAACACGAGGACACAGATGGAGAGGGTGATGAGATGGACTCAGATTGACCTCGCGGTTCTAAGTCCAGTGATTCGACCTTTTCGTCCTGTAAGTCTTCCCCTACTGGAGATGCTGGTGAAGTTGGCGGTGTCAACGGTGCTGTGCTCCGTGGTTCACCACTTGGTGATGGCGGTGGAGTGTCACTGCCAGTACTCGAGTCGGAGCGCGACCTGTCGAAAAGCCAATCCGAGAGCACACCACCTCTCACGAGCGCATCCTTCGCAGACTTGAGCTTCCGACCGAGTTTCGTGAAGGATTTGTCGTGGCGACCGTAAATGATACTCGCAAGAGTCTCAGAGTCTGGAACAACCTCGATCATGCCGATCTCATCGCCCGTCGAAATGCACGAGTACGGAGTGAGGCACAAGTCGAGCCCAGTTTCGCGCCACAAATCGTCCATGACGCGGAGAATTTGAATCACCAATTGGTCTTGACGCAAGTCATCTCCAGATTTGAAGATCACGTAAGGGCAACCGTGCTGAACCTTTGCATTTTCCAGTTGCAAGAAGAGTGGACGCTTCTTAGATTCCATGACGCGGCATTTGTCGACAATCACGGCGTTGTAAAACGTGCGAGGGTGAAGTGGGATCTGGCAAACAAACAACCGACATTAGGGTGATTCAGCAACGCCAATCAAATCATCATTTACGATATAAAGTGCATACCTGGAAGGTCTCTGGCAGCACTGCGTGTCTTAGCTCTTCATGAAGCTTCTCTTTGCGTGCTGGTTTGGTCGCTTCGAGCTTTACAACCCCAGCGATTTTCTCGAGCTTCTTCATCACGTACACGGATTGCCGAAGCTCGAGCTTGTAGCTGCCGCACAGTTGAAGGTACTGCGACATAATGAGCTCGAACCGCTCGGAAGTCTGGTCGACGTGGGCTTCAGCTTTCAAATACCAGTACAGTAAATACCCGATCTGCGACGGGTTCATCAACCCCCGCATCAAAAGGAAACGCGCGAGTGCCGAGTCATGGTATCGCTCATTCTTCAGAACCTGCACAAGCTGCAACAAATACAGCCGGAGTCGATGGTCTGGAAGTGCATGCATGCAGCGCACAGCATACGCGCGAACCTTTGGGTCTGGAAACGCTGGACTGAGCAGCTGCAGAGCCTGCAAGTAGGTCGGTGGTTGCCATAGAATCAATAGACGATACGCCTCCATTACCTGCTCTCTTCGACTCCAATCGACTGAAAGCAAGAAAGTCGGCAGTAACTCAGGCTCCTCAATAAGCGACATCCTCGATTCCCAAATGAACTTGCGATCGTCTGGAGAGAGCATGACCAGAGGATCTTTCTTGACCTGAAGCAAGAGCTTTTGCAGCTTTGTTGGGAGTGACGGCATAGACTCAGCGATGCTCTGTGAATCCATCTGCTTCACATCAAACAAGAGGTTGTTGTTGTAGAAAATTGAGGCTCTGAACGTGATGCTCCTCTTCTTCGCGATGCTTGAAAAGGCGAACACCTGCGGAGACGAGCCCGAGCATTCTAGTGTGAGTTCAAGCTTACCGAGGATGTTCTTTTTGTTTGGTCGATCACGCTTGAGGCAGTTCTCCACATCCAGCGGCGTGATCACCCCTGCGGCCATAGCGCAAATGTCGACAACCAAGTGACCAGTTCTCAGCGCGTGCCCGAAGTCAAACAGGTGGAGCCCCGTCCATCCGATGACTTCGTTGTTTCTGCCCCTGAATATGATTCGCAGGTGGGATCCGTGTGGGATGTTGGCAAGCGAGATGCCCATTCCCGTTGTCGAAGTATTGTTAAACAAGCACTTTCGAGGCGACTGAGAACCGCTTTTCTCTTTCCTTGGCGACTTGGGGCACGAAAAAGAAATCGTGCGCGTGACGAGCGGCATTCTCCCAAGCTGGATGTACACGTCTGCGCAAGATATCACATCATTGATACCTTCGAACTCGAGATTGTTGAAGCTGACAACGAGTGTGCGAGCGTCGTCGGCCGCATTCACATCTGGTGCTGGGAACACTTCTGTAATCGGTTCGCCCTCTTCCTCATCAGAGTGTCCGCTCGGTTCACCATTTTCAGAAATCTTCTTCTCAGCGGCTGGTGGTACATTGAAGAACTCGTTGTAATGGAAATACAGGTATCTTCCGAGCTCCTGCGCGGTGAGATCCAGGATGCACGTGTCGTTCTCAGTTGCAACTTGAGGAAATGCATCTGGTGATGAGTTAGCGTCACCCTCGGAGCTTCTTGATCCAATGACCACTTCCAAGATACCAACGATCTTCGCAGGTTCGAGAGACGCTTTGTGAACCCCAAGGGGGAAATACTCGAAGAACGGAGCTGCAAGAACCATGTCGTCTTCGCGGTAGAGCATGCTCGCAAGAACATCGCTGTGATCTCTGCAGACATTTGAGCCCTTTGCCGCAAAAACTGGTTCTCGCTTCTCGAAAATGTGACGAGCGATGGTGTTTGTGATCCCGACATGTGCTTTCGGCAACCTCTCGTCTGAAAACTGTCGCACAGACAACATAGAAGTTAGATATGAAAAATACAGGCATGTATATCAGCGATTCTTGTGTTGAATCAAACAATACCTTGATTAACAGTCGATCGTTCGCCTCATCTACACCGTATACTCGGATCCTGCGGGCTGAGAAGATTGACGTGAGCGCAGTTCGCACATACTCGAGCGTGTGGTCGAGCTCATTCTCGGGCGACATGTGCGGAAAATGGTCTTTGCAAAATGTTTTCACCGAGCATTTCGCGAGCCCTCCCGGCTCTGGAGATGGGAATGCACACTTTGTACTTGCAAGTGAGAACTGAAGTGCCCACTGCTTGTAGCTCTCCGTCTATAATAGTTTCCGTAATGTGTGTCAGATCGATTGCGTATAGAGACACAAGTTATGAAAATATTCTTACCTCGGATGCTTCACAGGTCATGTCGTTCGTCTCTGCTTGAATCTGGTAGCTCGAACTTGGGCTCAGCTCTGTGACCACATTCATCGGGATCACAAGGTATTCGACGAGCTCCATCGCGACGACTTTCATCTCGGAGACTGTGTGGATTGCAAAGTAGTCACCAATGCCAAGCTTCATGGATGGCAAAAGCTCCGCCTGCTTGACTGCCTTTGCGTTCTCCACGGCAGCCTTCGCCAGCGCTAAGTTGCCGCTGATGATGATGTAGAACTCGCCGTGCTTGGTTGAGTCCGAGCATGAGAGCGACTTGCTCTCGCCAGGGCGGAGCATCTCCCGTTGACTCGCCGCCACGAGCTTCGTGATCTCTTCTGGTGTGAGAGCGTTGAAGTAAGGGATACTGCACATTAGTGACAGCGGCTACGGATTCCAATACACAAACAGTGCGTCCGTTAGCTAATTTATAAATTTAGTATTGGATATGTTGTCTTACCGTGATGTTCTGCTGGCGGAGCTCGATCTCGTTCTTGGCGCGGTCGTTGAACTGCATGTTCATGCGCTTCATGAACACGAGCTGGCGGAACGCAAGCTTCCAGCGGTTCTCCTTTGTGCCATGCTGGCTCTGGTGCTGCCTCTGGAGAGCGCCGCCACTTAAAGCCCCGCTTCCAATCGACACATCGTCAGCGGCTTCGGCAGATCGTGTCTCGTCGCTCTCCTCCTCCGTGATCGACGCCAGGCTCTTGAGGCTGTTGACACCGACCAGCGACAGCTTCACGCTCGCAGGATTGACGCAGCGCTCGCTCATGCTGGCGTGTTCAAACAAACCCCTCGCCTCTCTTCTGGAAATTGCTTTCTGCTCTAACTCTGGCGCCTGCTTGCTTGAGCTGATGTTGGTTGAGTGGGCTCTGCGGAGCCAACGCACAGCAAGGAAAGCAGATAAGAGCGGCGTCGGTTTCTTCCTCACGGCTTCATCAAGGCACACAGCTCCGTTATGCAAGAGCCGCTGAGGCTGCCTCTATCTATAGCGCGGTCGCGCCTCATAAGCCCACCACCGTGCGCGCCACCACCGTCATGTTTCCTTTTCCGCAACGTGTGCACTGTGAAAGGTCGCATTGGACTTTGTGCGGGGAGTTGAACCTGGGCGTTATTATTCTGTCTTTCACAGTGAGGAGCATCGTACTTTAGAGCTGGGATACATTACGCTGCACATCTAGCTTTTCGCACTTTATCGGGAGTAGCTGATTCTGGTTCTGCTTTTTGAGAAGGGCATTTGGATTTGCTTGTTTGTGGCGCGGGGCCAGCATCGCATCTCATCTCATCGCGCCAGCGGCAGAAAATCAGTCTTCACGTGGGTGGGCGGAGTGAACGAACCCCACGCACACTCGGCAACACAACTCGCTCGCTCACTCACACAACATAGCCTTCTTCCTCCCCACTGCTTCAGTGCCCTGCTGCCCTGTCAGCTGACGCACACCCAGCAAAGAGCGCCGTCGCTGTCACCGCCAACGTCGTCAAGGAGAAGATCCTGCTGCGTGCGAAGAGCTCATTTGCATTGCACGCTACGCTACGCTGCACTGGTCACGCGATAAGAAGAGGAAGAAGAAGCCGATCGCTTACTTGTTGTGAGTGAAACCACACCTTCCAGTGTATAACAGCGAGAGAGAGAGTGTGTGAGGCGCTATGAAGTTTCACAACCCGCTGCTGAGCCTTGGCACTGACGCGCTGTCGGGCAAGCCGTACCATATCTGCTCGCGCAAGGTGCGTTTTCATGTGTGTGTGTCTATTCACCACAGAAAGCTTCGCCTTTGGTGCTGTCTGTGCTGTGTAGCTATTGTGCTGGTCTACTAACACGCCGCATGATATTATGTGTGCGTATGGCGCTTCAACCAACACCTTCAGTCGCTGCTGTCGTTCGCGATCATCATCCTGCTCGTGCTCGCGATGTCATCCGAGCGGTTCATGTTCAAACTCATGGTGGATCGCATGGAGTCCTACAGGTACATATGATTATTCACTCTGTTCCTGCTTGCTTTTGTGTTAATCAATCGCTTACAGTCGTGTGTATGCTTTCCTACTGCCGTAGGTACTTTCTCTGCCAGCTCATGACATTTCTGTTCATTCCGCCGCTGTTTTGCATCATTGGCTACAAATCCGCACAAGACGTACGTTGTTGTTTAGCGCATTTGCATGTTACTCTCTCCACTCGGGTCTATATCGTATCGCAGCAGCTGATCTTGAGCCTAATCCATTCGTGTGTTGATGCGTTTACCAGGACTTCATCGAAGAAGAGGTGACCGAGTTCCCAAAGTTGCACTTCTTCGCGATGGGCATGCTCGATCTACTCCATGTACGCCGTGCGAATGTGAACTGTAGAGTACTTGATTTGAAGCGTTTATTTGACTGCGCACCTTACTGTATTGTTTCGCTTTGCTTGCGTGTTTGTGCAGGCGATGCTGCTGTTTCTCGCCGGAGGGAAAACCGAGCCGATCCAGACGTTGCTGTTCATGCAGGCGTCTATTCCGATCTCCGCGTGCATATCGTCGCTAATCTACGGCACAAGGTCAGTTTGTTTGGCTCTAAAAAGCGCTTGCTTGTCTTAACCAACAAAGCTGGCATTGGCTTGGGGACTGGTCTAACTAACCTTATTGTTTTGATACTCGATATTGGTAGATATACCCGCGTACAAGTTCTAGGAATTCTGGCGATCAGTGGAGGGATCTTGGTGTCACTTCTACCCGAGTTTGAAGAGTGCGTGCCAATGGATGTTATAGTGTATAGCCCAAAGGACGTGTACGAACTTACTTTATGATTATGTGATTCTTGTGCAGTCTCGATAACGATCGTTTTGACGACCGTGAGAGCGCGTGGAACAGGTATGAGCCACTCATTCACTTAACGCAATAAGCCGTGATAATTTTGTAAGGTTAACCTCGTGTGGATATTTTTGTGTGAAACTAGCATCATGTACTTGTTCGCTGCAGTCCCAGGTTCCTTGTCCATGATCTACAAGGAGCGCGCGATCCGTGACCAGCCGATGGACATGGTGTACATGAATGCGTGGGTCTCCGTGTACCAGTTTATCGGCGGTCTCATGATCGCGCCGATCATCTTTGACGCCGAGGTTCGTTTCGTGAACATGCTGAGCTGTTGTAACGGCGTGCCCTTGGGTCATCATCATCATCATCATCATTCCGCTGACTGATATGTTGTGTTATGTCGCGTGCAGTTTCTTCACTTAAACCAGAAAATGAGTGGACTCGAGTGCCTGATCAACGGAAAAACTGAGGTGGCGTCGGATCAGTGCCATGTACGTGCATAATGACCCACGAGATAGTTGTCTCTATACTGTATTTATGGTAGCACCTGATGTTAACCTTGTTGTTGTCTCTATTTATGCATTGTTGCAGCTCGGGATTGTGATCTTGATGCTCTACGTGCTCTGCAATGTGTGCATAAACATCCTGCTCATGCAACTGATCAAGCTCACGAGCGTCTCGGTCATGTACGGATGTACTTTGATCGGCTTCTTTCTGTCGTTCCTGGTGATGGTGTGGTACCAACTGGATCCGGACGAATTTGGCGCGATGAACTTCCACGACGGCATCCGGGACTGGATCCCAGCCTCAATCTACGTGGAGGTGATCGCGTTTCTGATCCTGTTTGCAGGCAAAGTGCTGTATCAATGGGACGCAGACCCGGATGTCGAAGCCACGACCACGTCTGCAGAGGATAAGGAAGCAGCATCGCTGCTGATGGACGATGACTATGGGCTGCGCTATACATGAGTGAGTGAGAGAAAATATTGTACAAAGGAACTTTTAAAGGAGGTAGGTACTGCATCGGAGCGCCGCACGATGACGATAAATGGATGACGAACGATGTTTTTGAACAATCAAAACAGGGAAAAGGGTAACAGCCCTCGCCTCAATACGCTGGCTGATATGTATGAGCGCATGGATCTCCTGCCATGGAAATTGGTGACGTGTATGTGTTTCTAATCGTATTCAGGTCACTCAAATGTGTGATGTCAAGCTATCCTTTACGTCATTGGGAATCATTGCCATTTGAGAAGCAGATTAACAACTCTTCTTGTACGTGTCAGTTGCAGCAACGGCTCTCGACTGCAAATCTTGAACGGTCGCGACCTCACCATGGAGTTCCAGCTTGGGTATTATTTGACCTCGATCTCATTGCCTCTAAACGTTGCGAGATCCGTGTACGCACGAACGATGGCGTCATCGCTGAAGCTCACGACCGCGTCGCGCACGGCGAAAACAAAGAAGCCGCTGTCGGAGATGCACCAGCTACAGCGCGCCGTGAAGGAGCTACAGCGCGAAGCCGCAGACCAGCTCGTGCTGGAAGTGGAGTCCCAAGCCACGTTCGAGTTCCTGACGTCGCAGATCAAGGTGCTCAAGAGCGCGTTCGACACGCTTTCCGATGTGCTCATGAACGAAATCGATGGGCTTCGCAAAGACACACAGAGGAAGCTGAGCGACATGGATGCACTGTTGACACGGCAGGTGGAGTTGCACAAAGCCACCCACACCGAGGTGATGCAGCTGAAGCGAACGATGGAGATCTGGTCGATGAAGGAGCGCGATTGGGCGAAAGACAACGAGATCCTCAAAGCCTCGCACTCGCACAACATCGAGTGGATGCAGCAACTGCAGCGCGACGTCATGGACGTGAAGGATAAAGCACACGAGTTCAAGACCGACGTCGCGTCGCGGATCACGAGCGTGTGCGAAGAGACCAACAACCTCCGCGTGCACTGGCAGAAACAGGTTGACGACATGACCGAGCGGTTGCAGGACTTTGACACAGTCGCTCAGAAGCAGGCGATCGAGAGCCGCGCGCAGACTCAGCAGCGAATAGACGACATGGAGCTCATGGAGCAGGCTTTTAGTACGTTGCAGAAACAGCAGCTCCACGTGCGCACGAACTTGGAAGACCACGTGCAGACCGTGAGTTCACAACACTCACTGTTGTTCAAGAAGATGGAGGTGCTCGAGTCCCAGTGCAGCTCGCAGCGAGCGGTCATGGAGCAAATCAAGACCAAGAGCTCGTCGATTGAGAAAGAGCAGCGACGGCGCATGGAGAACGTCAGCAAGATGTTCTCGGTGAGTGAAATTAATAGTGGTGGTGGATTCCTACAGAGCCACTTCCGTACAACTTGGATATGTCTGGGTACTAACTAATGCGATTGGTTGTCTGGATGCACTTCCTTGCAGGTGTTCGCCGAGGCACTCAACCTCCCGCCAAGCGCAGTCGGGCGAATAGCATAGATGAGTGAGCCTGTTTGCAATGTTGCTGGATATGTTTGACGGATAGTGTCAACATGTTGAACAATCCGATGAGGCAAAGGAAACGCTGATGATGCCCGGTTTGTAGGATAGGCAAGTACTCTGTTGTTTTCGGCGAACCACACCACATTGTCCAACGTGAACAACTTATTAACAGTAAATGTAGCAACACTCGCTGATTTATTACCCGTCTACACGAGACAGAGGAAATTCATCACCAGCAAACCAATTTCACCAAGTGGGCTTGGGATTAGTGTTCTTAGAGTCAGATTATCAGACGGACTCAATTCTCAGACGACCTTTCTTTCTGATCGGTCGACCCATTCTCATCTTAACCGTAACGGTTGAAGACATACAAATGCCTGGACAGTAGAAACCGAACTGGAGGAGCAGATAGATATGTGGGTTACTTCGCCAGCTCTCCCCCATTCATATCGGTGCTGGTGGTGCTCTGCTCGAGAGTAGGCGCCCGAGTCGCTGCGCTGCCTCGTGTTGTCACAGCGATCAGCAGCTTTCTCGGCTACG
>JALBZB010000249.1:0-37089 GCA_038050625.1 Pythium sp. MPC-2022a
GTACGTTCACCGATCTTTATTCCAATGCACCCTACAGCTTTGATCGTTTCTTGACGCCAACTGACCGCCACCAAACGCTCGTTCTATTGCCTTAAATGGCAGAGCTCTACGAGAAAGCAGTTCGCATTATTCGAGACTACTTTGACGGTGAAGACGACGAAGATTTCGACTACCTGGCGCCAGAGATCGATTTTGACTCACGGCAGTTCGCGTTCGGGTCGGAGAATCACTCGACGAGTGGGAACCAGTTTAATTTTTAGCGTCGAATGAGAGAAGGAGTGAGTGATTTCACGTTTACAGTCCAAGTCCAATCAACCAACACAAAAGAGAGAGAATTTATGCCAAACGTCTGACTGCTTTTGGACTTAGCTCTGCAGCTTCGAGTCGATTCCGTCATGCTGCACTAATTTGCCAAAAAATCTCGCATACAAAATTACGTTTACATGAAGAACAAAATCTCCAGAAGATCTTTTCGGCAACCCAAGAGCTTCCTTCGCAAATGCAAATTAATTCCTTATATTCCAACAAGTTACGAGCTTGAGATCCCCTCCCGCCGACCGTTCTTTCTCTCTCCACCTGCGCTGCCCGATTCATAGTCACTCCTCAGTATCTGCAGCATCCGTCGTCGTCAGTGAAGAAGAGAGAGATCCTGCTTCCGATCGATCTTCTAGTTTCTTCCCTCCCGCTTTCGACGCGATCAACCAACTGGATCCTCACCATCAGCGAGAGGGGAAAGCTCTTTCGCTCCCAGCACTTTCTTGTCTTCTTATTCGCTCAGGTACGTCGGAACCACGAGGATGTGCCACTGGTGCAGCCAGCAGCACGCCCAGAAGAGCCACAGGCAGAGGCCCGTCATGAACGACAAGAGCGTAAATATGCTGTTTAAACCGACACACACATCAAGCGCAATGGTTAGTTTAGCAGTAGGGAGACGGAAGGGAAGTCATACACATGAACACCAAATGCGTATCCACGTACGAGGCGTTCTCCTTGTCCATCTTGCCAGTCACGCCCATGCCGATGCCCGCGAAAACCGCCAGCAGCGTGAGCACAAAGTACGTGATCGTGCCGGACATGAGCGGCGCGGGAATCTCCATCTTGATAGACGAGTGTGTGAGTGCCTTGCGTGTGTATATGTGTGATTCCACGGAGCACTCGCGTCTGCTGGCTGGGCTATGGAGAGAGCGAATGAATGATCTTCTACCGGCGCTCTGGACGTCTGCTTGCTGCTTTTCCTGCCGCGTTCTGGTTCTCGCTGCTGCTGATCTATTTATTTCTCACTCGCTCGCTCGCATCAGATCGCGAGGAGGCTTTTTTTGCTTTTTTTGTATGGGAATTTGTATCGCGGTCATCCCCTCTTAATGGATCGGAATTAAGATAGGATTTTCGAGCCAACATTAGAAAAAATGGGTTTTTTCTGTGTCCAAAAGAACCAACGCTAAAAATAGGAACCACACTAAATAATGTGAAACACATCACGACATGTATAAGGTGGCCCACATAGTTTCACGACTTTGTGCCCAAAATCGGTTTTCATGTGGCCCACATCAATGTGCCCAAAGTCAGTTCATGTGGCCCACATCAATGTGACGCGCCTCCAAATCTCGCGCACGTCGTGACTGCGCTCGTGGCTTATGTGCGCGGTCACGACTTCTTCGAAGCACCAAAAGCACGAGGAGGGAATGCTGTTGTTCCATTGCGATAGCATTTTGATGGGTCACCAAATAATCCAATACCAAACCCACGATTGAGTTCGAGTGACCTCAGAAGACGTGTGCGTTGGTGAGGATACAAAGGTCGGGGCAAATGAGACATCTGCTTGGCCTCGAGGAGCTTCCTGACAAAGTGGGACTGTCCATCCGTCATTCTCGAACATGCCAAGCACCAAACAAGTTTGGAGAGCAAATTGTGACCCATTCTATATGAGAGAATCTCTGGTATTCTTCTTCTCTTTCCCACCTGCAATGCTTGGATTGGATGCATTGGTTTCTTGATTCTCATGAGAAGCCCATGGATGTTGGTGCTGCTCAACCAACTCAGGTTAGTCAAACAACTCAATGAGCGCGCGCCACGCCAGATGACATCACCTCCGTGATTCACCTGTGGGCCGCTTTGTGCCCTTTCCATGGACAGCGCACGATCGCTGACTGCACTCTATAAATCGATATGTTTACGGCGCTAGGGCAACGCGCGCGAGTTTTGATCGTGATGAAAACACTTTCCCTCTTTGAGCGAGATTGTGCCCTACTTCCTTGCTGAAATGCCATTCGGCCATATTTGGCTGGCTGGCACAGCCCCATTATTACCACACACATACTGTATTATATCGAACATTTTTGTGCCGTTCTGAACACGTGAAACTCGGGCTTCTTGAACACAAGAGCGATTCTCAGGGCTTGCTCATCAACGCATGACATGGCGCATTGAACACAAACCACTTACCAACCAACATGGTGGCTTGGGCCCAGACTGGGGCTTTGCTTTGCTCCAAGCAAGCACGCGCATCTTGAACAATTCTGTCTTGTCAGGCATTCACTCCCATTTTGTGTCTATGCGTGGGCCACACGCAGCTCCCTCCCACTCTTCATCATTGTCGTCGTCGACAGCTTGGTGACGTCCATCTGTATTAGATCTGAGAGGTTTCTTTTCCATTCCTGTATAAATTAAAATAACTTTCGAATTTGCTTGAATGTAAAAAGTGATTTTCAACAGGTTTTCTATATGTTTATGTCAAAAATTTAACCACAATAAACCTGTACAATCTAATAGCGCATAAAGTAATAAATGGAAAGTAAGTGGACTGTTTCTCTTTCCAATTCCAATTACGGTACCGATCTCGTTGTTTTGAGATTGACATGTGAAAACCTGTGGCGATGCACGCGCAATCGGCTTGGAGAGGGGGCAAGAGGCCGAAGGACGGACGCGAGGAGGGGTGAATGAGTGCACACGTACGTTGGGAAGAGCATACTGAAAGCAAGACAAGATACCTTTTGCTTGGGAGAGAGAGCAAAGCACACAAACAAGCGCACGCAGATTGTTGGGAAGCCAAGCGAAAGCGACAGCCCGCCCGCCCGAAGTGTTCATTTCTGCTTTTGAGCTCCCGAGAAGAAGTCCGAAGCCCCCACCCCTCTCCACAGCACCCCACCCCCCCACAGCAGCCATGGCCACCGCCGACTTCACCCGCGACCCGATCAAGGTCAACAGCAAGAACGTCGTGTACACGGAAGACGAGATCATCTCGCAGTACACGTACACCACGACCAAGGTCGAGGGCAACGTGGCGACCCCGCTCGAGGAGAAGTACACGTTCAAGACCGCGCGCAAGGTACCAAAGGTCGGTGCCATGATCGTCGGCATCGGCGGCAACAACGGCTCGACGCTCGTCGCGTCCGTGCTCGCGAACAAGCTCGGCCTCACGTGGACCACGAAGGAGGGCGTGCAGCACCCGAACTACTACGGCTCGGTCACGCAGGCGTCGACCGTGCGTCTCGGCACGAACTCGAACGGCGAGGGTGTGTACATCCCGTTCTACAACTTGCTGCCAATGGTGTCGCCAAACGACCTCGTCATTGGCGGCTGGGATATCTCGGCGCACAACCTTGCGGAAGCCATGCAGCGCGCGCAGGTGCTCGACTTTGACCTCCAGCGCCAGCTGGTGCCACACCTCGAGAAGATCAAGCCACTGCCATCGATTTACTACCCAGACTTCATTGCCGCGAACCAGGCGGACCGCGCCGACAACTTGCTCAAGGGCTCCAAGCAGGAGAACCTCGAGCAGGTGCGTCAGCAGATTCGTGACTTCAAGGCTGCCAACGGCCTCGACAAGGTCATTGTGCTGTGGTCGGCGAACACGGAGCGTTTCTCGGACATCGTTGAGGGCGTGAACGACACGTCGGCGAACCTGCTCGAGTCGATCAAGGCGAACGAATCCGAGGTGTCGCCATCGACGATCTTCGCGGTCGCCTCGATCTTGGAAGGCTGCACGTACATCAACGGCAGCCCACAGAACACCTTCGTGCCAGGTGTGCTCGACCTCGCGGAGGAGAAGAAGGTGTTTGTCGGTGGCGATGACTTCAAGTCTGGTCAGACCAAGATGAAGTCGGTGCTCGTGGACTTCCTCGTGTCGGCCGGTATCAAGCCAGTGTCGATTGTGAGCTACAACCACTTGGGCAACAACGACGGCAAGAACCTGTCGGCGCCACAGCAGTTCCGCTCGAAGGAGATCTCCAAGTCGAACGTCGTGGACGACATGGTCGCATCAAACCGCATGCTCTACAAGGAGGGCGAGCACCCAGACCACGTGGTCGTGATCAAGTACGTGCCATTCGTGGGCGACAGCAAGCGCGCGCTGGACGAGTACACGTCCAAGATCTTCATGAACGGCACGAACACGATCTCGATGCACAACACGTGCGAAGACTCGCTGCTCGCGACGCCACTGATCTTGGACTTGGTGATCATCGCCGAGCTCGCGGAGCGCATCCAGCTCAAGAAGGAGGGTTCGGATGAGTTCGAGCGCCTCCACTCGGTGCTCTCGCTCCTGAGCTACATGCTGAAGGCACCTTTGGTGCCACGTGGCACCCCAGTCGTGAACGCTCTGTTCGCGCAGCGTGAAGCCATCATCAACATCTTCCGTGCGTGCCTGGCGCTGCCATCCGAAAACCACATGCTGCTCGAGAACAAACTGGCCAGTCTGATCAACAACCGCGCCTAAGCTTCCGGACGGAGCTTTTGCTCTCCACCCACCAACAGGTAGATGATTGATTGATGATTTGGTATATTGACGAAAACGCGAATGAAGAAGACGAAGATGAGAACGAAAGCGAATAGCCGCTGGAGTTGACGAAAAGTTCCTTTTAACGTTGAAGTCAGTGTGTGTGTTTTTTTCTTTATGATCTTGATGTGTTTTTGGCGTGTTGGTACCATTGATGTCGTTATCACCCACCTCCCTGATTGTCCTTGGCGACACATAGAGCTCCTGTAATCCTCACTCCAACTATTCCCCCTCCTGGCTGCTTTTGTCAGTGAGCGTGTGGGTGCAGCAACAGCGTACAGCGTGCAAGCACCAGGCAAAGGAATTTGGGGTGCAATCAGGCAGTGTTGTGAACAGTGCATTGCATGCACTCTTGACCTCTCGTAGCCACACGTCAGATTTTCAGGTTTTCAGGAATAGCAAATCGTCCGTTTTAGGAAATTAGGATCACACAAAATTCGGTTTAAATAGAAGTATCCCTCGAATATAAGGAACTGTTCCCTGACGCTAGCTTTTTCGAGCTATGGTTTTTGGTACTGAAAACTCAAATGATCAACTCTAAAACCCCTCAAATGAACGTACGCTGGAGTGTCATTTGTAAGTTTTTTGAAAACCGCTTTCAAAAACCCTCTTTGAACGAGTCAATAGTGAAATAATCGAGGGATGATGGAAAGATCTGGCCACGTGTCTGTTCGCAGTTCGTACTTTTGAGGAGCGAAAGAGCGAGAGTGCAGGTTGTCCCGGCGCCAAGTCTCTCCGACCCGCCTCTCTCCTCACGCAAGTAGAGCAACATTTCCGCATCAAGCTCCATCAAGCTCCATCAAGCTCCAGTACCCAGAACCCCACTTCACACAAACACACAGTCAACATGGTACGTGAACGCGAACCAAAGAAGGATCTGCATGTGTCTGCCGTCCTGTGGCCGTCTGTGCTGACCCGTTTTACTTCTGTTTGTGTGTGTTTGCAGGCCGCCCCAGCGAAGATGCGATTGCGCTCGGAGAAGCACTTGAACAACATCACCAAGCGCGGACTCGTGTCCAAGCCTGAGAAGGTAAGAAAACGATCCTGACTGTATGCTCTATTGTTGCTATTAGTGAATGCTGACGTTGTTGTGTTGTGTCTTTTGTTTGAATTCGCAGCAGGAGAGCGGATACGGCATCGGCCCAGTGCTCTTGGGCTTCTTCGTGTTCGTGCTCGTGGGCTCGTCCGTGATCCAGATCTTGCGCACTGCGCAGATGGGACTGTAAGAAGCGACGGCAGCATGCACGAGTGAATGTGTTTTGTTGGTGGCGAAGCAGAGCGGCGAGAGAGATGAAGGCGAGCGCCACTCTCGCGCATCTTCACGAAAAGCCATGCGTTAGGATTTTATTTTTTCTTCTCCTTCACCGAGAGGACAAGCGAGCGAGGTCTGGATCTTGAGCTTAGTGTGCCATTCGCATTGGTGCTTCTCTGAAAGGATTTAGGTGATTGATTTGTTGCTCATAATGGAACATTTCTTTATTATTTGGACGAGTGATCTTGCTTGGTTGGCATATTTCTCCTCAGTGGTCGCAGCTTGGATGGAAATCGTCATCTGAGTTCACATCAGCTTTGACAGATGGTATGAAGAAGGAAGGCAGCAAAGCGATATCAGTTTACTCAGCGTTCATTCTCAATTAGGTACATGGAGATCTCTCTCTCTGTCCTTGCTTCTCTCTTGAAAGAACACGCTGCTGCTTCTTCTCTCGTTTATGATTCGCTTTCTGTTCAAATACACACACGCACCCGTCTCGGTTCGCTCGCTCTTGTTCGTTCGTTTGTCTACAACTCCGAGTGCTGGGACTCGGTCTCCTTGATCTTCTTGATGAAGTCCGCCTTCTCCACGCAGCCAACACACTCGACGTTGCGCTCGCTCAGGATCTTCTTGAGCTGCTTGACGCGCAGCTTCGTGTAGTCTGTGTTCACATCCGTCTTGGTCGCTGTTTGATCATCAAGCCATATGAACGGATAGAAAGATAAGTATTAGTGCTGGTAGCGAGGCATGAAAAGTGATGACGAGAGAGTGTGCAACTCACGGTAGCGCATGGAGCAGAAGTCTGGGTTCTTCTTCTCGAGCAGCTTGCAGATCTTGAATGACTCCTTGCTGTACGTGATCTGGCGCGCCACGTCCTTCTTCAGTGGCTCCAAAAAGTAGCACTATAGTACACGCACGCACGCACAGGAATTAAATCGTTAGGCCAATTATTCCTCACCCGTCGTTCTTCTAGACAGCGAGCGACGCCTACAACGCGTACCAGCTTGTTGTCCTTGGTGCTGAGCTTCTTGGAGCAGTACTTGCCGAGCGCGCTCTCCGCGATCTCGAGCTTCTTGCCGCCCTTCTTCTGCTCCAGAAGCGTCGCGTACACGCCCTTGACGTCGTCCACGACCTTCACGCACACTGCACTCACACAACGAGACAGTCACGGCAAACAAATCCCCACCCGTCAGTCCCTATTGTCTTTAAACAGCAACAACGCAAACACACACACACACACACACACACACACACACACAACGTACCTTCGCAGTCCTTCTCGTCCGCGGCGGCCTGAACATTTGGGAAGGCGCTCAGCACGAGCGCGACGAGTGCCACCAACACGACACGCTTGCAGCCCAGCATTTTCAATCTCTCACTTTTCGCACGAAAGGGTAAATTGGCTTTTACAAAAGTATCTGTCCGTATCCGACCCAGGCTTGGACGGTAATTTCCAGAATGACAGGTTTTCAAGCGCGCTTAAAAATGTGAGCAAGAGGAAGTGTGTTCCGACTCGCTAAATTGTTTAAGCGCGCGCTAAAAAAAACGGACAGCTCAAATTCATTAATTGTAGCAATATTCGCTAATGCACAGATGCAAATAGTATGAGATGACAGCCTCACTGTTCATAAATTAGGGAGGCTTATCGTTAGAAGAGAATTCATCGTCGATCGTGTCCTTTTGTGATCTCTGGCTTGCCACGTGGATTTCCGCTGAAATCGCGATCAACATGGATACGGTGACCATCACTCTAACTATTTCGATTCAGAAAAGCAGATCTTTTCAACACTTTTGAGCTGTTCCTCCTTATGCATATGGCATCCGCCCGCTTTGCCTGTATGTACTAATAGAAATGCACACACACACTACCAATTCCCTTACGAGTAGCGCGTCTGCAGGTCACTGAAGAAGCCGCTCGTCATGTTCTTGAGCTTGTTGGCTTTGTTCGACACCGACGACTTGAGCTGTTGCAGCTGGTAGGCAGCTTCATCGCCCATCACTATCGCAGAGCAGCATTGCAAGAGCGCCAGTCAGTAGGTGTTATCCTTCGTATCAGGTTTACGTTCAAGAAAACAAGCGCTTACATTCTGTCGATGGCGCACGCTGGCGGCCGTTGCCGTAGAACGCGTCACTCGAGATAGACTGCGAGCCCTGGAATTTGTTGAGATGGTGCTGGTCCACCTGCGTCGCTTCGCTACCAAAGAAGTTCGCGGACGAGATCGACTTCGAGTTCTTGTACTTGTCCAGCGTCTCCGACGGCGTGGACGATGGCTGGAACGCCGGCTTGGAGGCAGCTGCTGGCGAGGAGAACTGGTTCACGGAGCGGGCTCCAGCGCGCTCACTACAAGACACACACAACAACACCACCCCTGTAAGTTGACATATAAACACATCCAGCGAAAAAGCAAGAGCAATCAATGCATTACGTACTTCTCATCATCTTGCAACGCACGCGCCAATGCTTCATCGTCTTCAATCTGCTTCGTGTCGACGACAGCTTCCTGCACTGGCGCGGGCGGGTTCTGTATTTGTGGCGACAATTGTTAGATCCTCTTTCTCATAGCCAAATCTCATAGACAACCTAAATCACTGGATTCTCACCTCAAATGGAATGTCGTCAAAGTCAAAGTCTGCGCCACCTCCGGTCGAAAGCTTGGTTGCACCAAGGCGAGTCGACTTTTTCGCAGTGCTACCAGTCGTTTTCTTTTAGCCACACACCGCAAAGAGACGTCAGTGCCAATACAGCGCCATACCAGTAAAAGACTTGTAAATTACCTTGGCACGAGACTGCAAGCTACTCGATCCCAAGGAGGCCGACGCGGCGGCGTCTTTGCCCAGCAGCACAACCGGTCGCTTCACTTCCAGCAGCCCCTCCGTTGGTACAGCTGGTGGCGCCACAACGACTGACGGTGCTGGCGCAGCTGTGCGCTGGAAATGCGCAGCCGACGAGCTGTCGTCAAGCGAGGCGAGCTTCACGAGCTCGTCCAGTCCGTCGACGTCCTCGTCCGGCTGGTCCTGCGACTCGTTGGTCTCGGGGGTGAGGATTTGCACGACTGCAGTCTTCACTTTCTTCGCCAGTGCCACCTTGTACAGCTGCGCTCCCTTCGAATTGTACTTTTGCTCGATCTGTTTTTTTCATTTTCACAACGCAATACAAAAGAATTAGGAAAAAGATACAATACACAATCATGAAGCCATCCAAAGAATCTCGCCCCCTCTCCTCGCAAATAGCAAAGCACGCACGCTGGTCATTTCGTGGACGCCGTACTGCTTGAAGAACTTGCGCGCCTCATTGTTGCCGCCGACAAACATGAGCTTGAGCTGCTCCTCGGTCCACTCGTCCATGTCGATCGAGCGCACGAACGACAGGTGCACGCCCAGGCGGCGATGGTACCCGGAGCAGTCGAGGCAGATGAACACACCGTACGTGACGGTGGCCCACGTCGGGTTGCGCTTGTTGCAGTCGAAGCATCCCTTGTTGGCCGCCGACGAGCGCAACTTGTGAAACCACGCGTCGCGCACCTCGGTGGGCACATACACAGGCTTGGTGCTCGCACTCATCTTGTTGGTATCTCTGCGTTCGTTTCTGCTTTGAAGAGCTTGAAAAAAAATAACGTCAGTTTTACTGTTTGGGGTTCAGCATCGCTCATTTTGTCAAAAATATATGGTGTACATTCACATTTTGAATATTAGAGCCTCTTCGTTTTTGATCAAGTTGACAAGAGTGAGAAACCGATCGTGCAAAATCGCTGTTGATTTTTGCCCATTTTCGGTTACAAAGTAAGCGTAACCAGGGTTACGTGAAGTTCAACTTGTGAACTTTGTCGATGCGGAAACCAGCATGTCCTGGCATCACCTCTAGATGGCAGTGTGCATGAGTGAGTGACTGGCATCAAGCTGCGTTGCGTGCATTATGATATACCGGAACATGCATGAGACTTCAAGCAATGAGCGGCGCCACCGACAGCTTGACGCCCCACGGCAAATACAGAGAGGGCTACTCAGTATATATAGCCCCAGCGCAATGACGAAGCGACGCACGTCCGTTTGGTAAACTGGATGCTGTTAGTGTGCACCACAAACATTTTGTCCAGCTTCACGCTCAATAACAAGAAAAACAGTGAGCAGTGGTAGCGAGTAGCAGGTAGCGCATATGCAGCAGCAATCCCGTCGAACGACGCCAACGGCATCCCCGAAGAAGAAAGTGCGCCATGTCGTCACGCGCCAGATCTTCGCGCTGCCAGCGCTGCAGCAGTTTGAGCCTGTGCTCGCATCGTCGCCGCGATCGTACATGGTGCCGACGGGTCCGATCCCAAAAATCGAGAAAGCAGTGGCAACCAGCAGCAATAATGCTAGCAGCGGTAGCCGTCCAAGCAGCAGTAGTAGCACCCGTGGCGTTGAAGCAACAGCGCCAGCAGTAGCGTCTCCGGCAGTGCCGTCACTGTCACCCGGACCATTTCACCATCAGCATCACGCGCCTCCACACCGACCTCCAAAAGAAAAAGAGAGCTCTTCTCCAAGAGTGCTCCTCCGACCGCAGCCGCCGCCACCAGTGGGTATTTCCGCGCGAGCGGATGTGGACATCTACCGGTACAATCAGGGAACCACGCAGCGCATGGCGATTCGCCCCATTTTCGAGCAGCGGAGAGAAGAAGAAGCGCATATTGCGCGCCAGATTCTAGCCCAGCGAGAAGAAGAACAAGCCGTGGATCAAGAGGCTCACGGAAACGATAATGAAGAAGAACTTCTAGAAGCAGTGGATGAACAAAAGCATGACAGTAAACTCGAGCGTCAACATCCGCAACAAGAAAACATCAAGCAGAGAGTCACTAGAGACGAGCACGACTTTCAAGCACCAATCCTCGCTGACAAAGAAGACGAGATTCAGGAGTTCACCACGATCAAGTTTGTCTCGCCCCGCTCTGCTGGTGCGAACCGGATTCAAATGGGATCCGGAAGGAATGGCGAGCAAGCATCACCCGATGCTGCTACCTGCAAGCTAGAGGATCCAAGCAACGCAAAGATAGAGCAGCCTGATGATTTCGAACATACTCAAAGAGTAGACACCACAGGCATGGAACATCAAGCACATTCTCAAGACGAGCCTGGCGATGGTACCGACACAAGCAACCACTCGGAAAGCAAAGGCGGTTCGCCATGTTCTGCTGGTTCCACCGCTCGACCTGAGCCTCAGCTCGTCCGACCATTGCTCCCCGGGCGCTATTACGAGCCGTTTCGATCAGTTGAGACTGATAAGCTGTCGCGGGTAGAAGAGACCATTTCGCCTCCAGCCCAAGTGTTGAACACGTCAGCGGCTTCGTCCACAGCGAAACGATCGCAGAGCACGAGGGAGTGTGTGCGGCCCGAAGACGTTCTGTACAAAGTCCTTTGGAAGGATTTGCGAACATTCGGTGATCAGAGCATGATGCTCTCGGTTCTGCTCAGCTCCGAGGCAGCAGCTCACATTGTGGTAGCAAACCAGCAGAGCATGCGAATTTCCGAAGAGAAAGCTCCTATCGCAAGTGGAGAGAGGATCATCCCGATCACCGATTCCCATTTGGAAATCTCCAGACAAATACGTCATGATTTGCGTGTGCTGACACCAAAGTGGGCGGAGTGGATACTATCTCGCGTACAGCTTGACACCAGTGGAAACTTCTACTTGCAGCTGGAAGACAAGGACGCGCTTGGAAGCGCGCGCTGCTTCGACGACCAGATCACCATCGACGGCGGCAAGATGCACGTGGAAATGTATACGATCGGAGACGGTACAAGCCTGTTGATCTCTGTTCGAGATTTCGAGTCGGTGGACGCAAGCAAGATCTTCTTGAGCAAAAGTGAGATTCTCAAACTGGCAAATTCGTTTGGGATCGCTCCAGCAGATGAATCGGATACAAACAGCGCCGAGGCGTCGAAGCTGCTCCAGGATACAGCTTTTCTTTTCCAAATTGCGACAAAAAGCACCGTCATTCGCTTGAGCAAGAAAAGTAAAGACCGTGCTGACCATGTTTTGCTCCGAGATATCCAAACAAACGATGATGTAGAGTATCAAGAACGAGACGATGCGCGTGCAGATGCTTCCCCAGCTCTCGGCTTGCCAAGTTTGCGATGCGCGTTTTACTCGGCCGAGGTGAACTTGATCTTACTGGAGAACAACTCTCTGGCAGCAGTCGCGTTTCTCTCTCAGTCATACACTGAAGATGGGATGGTCTCAGCTTTGCGCCATTTCCAGCAGAGAGAAGCGGTGCAGTTGCATGCGGAGAGCTACGTGCTCCATCATGCTGCAGCGTCGGGTGACGCGACGTTCAGTGAGCTTATTGCTGCAAAAATTGAGGCAGCGAAGCAATCAAAACTGAGGGTACGTGGGATAAACGACGAATGCTGGAAACGCTGGCACTGCTTGTCGAATACTGATCTTTTCGTTGTATGACGACATTGTTTAGGAAATTGCGATCTACGCGATCATTGAAGACATGGTCACAGATCTCATCGCATACGAGTGTCGTGTTGAGCTTTACGAAGCAAAGTACTCGGGTGGATATGACGATCACTATGCAAGTAAAGTGCAGGCAGCGTACCGCATGAGCACGCAGCGGAAAAACTACACGCAAAAGAAGCACACCCGTATGCGCGCAGCTCGGCTTCTACAAGCACTGCAGCGCGGTATCATCGCGAGAAAGCGCTATTGCGAGATGAAGATCGAGCGCGAGAAGTACCTTTTCTACGGCTTTCGCTCAAGTCTGCATCACTCTACTGAAAGAATGGAGAACCCAAAGCAAAGAGCGCAAGAGATGGCTGAAGAGACTGAACGGAGGAGACAGACGTTCCTCATGCAAGTTCTTGAAGGATACATCGCTGAGCACGGCATCCCTGCTCCTCATCGAGTCTCAGCAGACCTCATTGAGAATCTCTTTAATGAATATGGCGTCGTTGTTGGGTGTCCTTCGACATTTGGTGAGATTGTTGGTTCTTTCCTCAGAGCCGATCCGGATGGGAAAATCTTCACTCGGGGCTCGAATGTGGGAGTCAGCGCACCTCGTGAATCTCCGCGGCTGTATTCAACTCGACAAATCAACGCAGCACTCCTCTTAGGGCTGCGATCTCAGTATGATGACACCTTTGGGCTGTCGTCAGCGACTCGAAAGCTCGTTGCAGGCGATTCGCTGAGTGGGCAGCCTGAAAACGCAGACGAAATTCCACCTCGCTGGCTTTTGAAGATCAACGCTCCGTTCCAGCGATCGAACCGGAATCGCCTGGCTGTGCTGCGTCTCTCGAGAAAAACTGCTGGTCACAAGTCATCGCATCTTGTGGCAAGAAATTTCAAGAATGTACTGTTGTCGGATTCAGTGTCCAAGTTTGAAAGCTGTCGGGAAACCTGGGAAGCAAACATCCGAGCGCGACGAGCAGAGCATCGAATCTACGATTCAAGCAACAGAGACGAAGTCGTTCAGTGCGTGCTAGACCACTTGATTTCCAGCATCAAAGGTTTGTGTTTGGTATAGCTCTGTTTTCCTCATCAGCAGTGCGAGCTAAGTTTTTTCATGTTTGTCTGATACAGACTGGGGCGTCGACCCGGAGCCATTGTTAATGGGTCTCAACCTCTGTGTTCGGCATCGTCGGGGGAAAGAGATCGTCGGACTCGTGGAGGCTAAATTCAATGCGTTCGCAGATGGTAGGCGGTAATTGACTCAGCCTATTGAGCGACAGCATTCTGACTCAAACCATTTCTCTTTGTTTTACCATGCAGGAGTGAACAAGCTGCACGGGAAGCGCAACATTCTCAGCCTGCGCGAAGAAATCGAGCAAGAGCTGGAAGATTTTGAAAAGCTCTTGGCTCTTCGCTGCCTCAACATAGGCCAAGACCACATTGTGACGGTGCCGCCAAGCGAGATCCTCCACATCGTCTTGAAAGGCAAAGTGGACGACGAGTACATCCGCCACGCGCTCCCAACCGTGTTGCCCATCGTGAGCATCGCAGACAAGTACGAACTGGTTCGGAAAATGGTACTGGCGTACGCGAATGCCTTGTACGGAGATGCCATCAACACTATCTGCTGGAGCTGTTTGGACGTCTCGGAGAATGTGACCGTCGAGTCTGCGCAGCTTCTCGACCGAATCACACGAGTCGACGAGCAACTGGGTGGAAACGAAGGCGAGCTACGTGAAATTTCCTCAAGACCTTCAACAAACAACACTCAGCGAAACAAACGCGTCACAACAGCAACAGCAACAGTAGCATCGCCATCTTCCTCTGTTGCAAGCCGAGCATTGTACCTGTTGACAGGAGCCCAAGCAGTCAAGTTCCTGCAGTTTCTCGCGAAAGTGGCTCATTTCAACAAAACGGTCCAGTATCGGACGCTGGCGCTATTGAAGCCCTACGCAGACAAGTTTGAGCTACATCGCGTGGCGAGCACGGTTGCTGGACTTGACGACTACGACATCACTTCACGACTGTTTGACGAATGTTTCACGGCTGAAGCGATCTACCCATGCACTCGCTTCTGGATTCAGTACGAAGAGCACTTTGGACTGGAGCAGACCGAGAAAGCGCGTGCGGGCTGTCCGTTGGCTCTCTCTGAGGAGGATGGTGGTGTCGAACGCAGTGGTATCCACCAGAGCACCATGACGCCCTGGGCTGCGGAGAAGAGGAATTCGGACGAACTTGATGGTGCAATGGATACAAAAATATGACAGACACGTGAAGAGCTGCGAAGGGGTGAGTACAATAAACGTAACTTGCATTACTGCCCCAACTCGGTTTCTTCATGCTGATGTATTAGCTCCTCAAATCCAAAGCGCGTCCTGCAGACGATCCCAAGCAGCGGTTTCAGCGATCAGCAGTTGAGTCACACGTCCACCTGCACAACACAGTCAAAGACACGAGCAAAGAACAGGCGCCACGTTAACACTGCGCCATACCATCTTCTCAATACGCTGAGCAGCAAACAATCGCGAGCTGCACTCACCACCGCAGCTTGAACGCCTTCCGTCTGCAGCAGCATGCTTGTTCCATTTCCCTTTCTCTCTCTCTCCTGTTGTTTCTGTGTTTTCTTCTCTCGTCGGCCTTTCAGTGCTCTTTCTCGTTTTCTGTTATATTCGAATACTTGATTGATCTGCGTCCTGCATCGCTCTCTTTAGTTCCGCTTGGCGCTTATTCGGAGGCAGGCTTCTCTAAGTAGCCGCGGGACTTCTGGATGTACTCTGGGATCTTCGGGCCGTCGTACTGGTCCGTCGGGAGGCCGAGCGAGCGGCGGATCGGCACCACCACGAGCGGGAGTACCACGGCGACGGCGCCGATGACGCACGACGCGACCACCACAGGCTCGCGGTCGGCGTAGAAGCGGGCGAACTTGGCGAAACCACTCATGCTTTTTGCTTGCGATTGCTGCTTTATTGCGTGCTTGGCGTCTCAATATGCGGCGACGATGGTGTCGCTTTTCATGAGGGCGGCTGTCGAGGCTGAACCGCAGGAATCGCTGTGTGGGCGGGACCGGTTCAGTCAACTTGGCACAAACCAATGTTAACCGGTCCCGAGCTCAAGCACCATCGGAAAAGCGATATTTCAAACAAATAACGAGTATACGCCTGATATGTTGCAAAAAGAGACACGAAGCGACGCGGATGTCACGATGAGGACGCTTCACGAAGGGTACTTTTGTGGAAGCCAATGAGCATTTGCCAGACTCCGTACTTGATTGAGAAGTCACACTCCAATAAGTAAACTCACAAGCAGAGCAAGCAAGCAATCTACGTTCAAAATGAACTACGGTATCATCCAGAACCGGCGCCACGACAAGAAAGGCGCTGGGGCTGCTGGAGGCGCGAGTTCGCTGCTGCAGGACACGCGGCTGCGCGAGATGGCCAAGCAAATGGGACTCGACGCCAAGGATTTCGGCCACGAGTCAGCACAGAGCCTTTGGCAGCTGCTCGACGATATGGCTGCGAACGATCCAGGCGCATACCAGAAGTTCATCCAAGAGCAGCTCAAGGACGGTCCTCCAATAGCGTCACCCTCATCGTCATCCCAAGCAGGAGAAGACGCCGACGAGATGGGATCCAGCAATAGCAACCAGGTCACGCACGACACCACCAAAGCCACTAAGCACAAGAAGAGCCCTGTGGTGCTACTCCCACGCTACTTTGCGCCGTACCCGGGCTTCGTGGTCAAGTGCGCCATGTTCTACACCATCAAGTGCCAGCAGAAAGAGACCAAGCTCTTCCTCAATTGCTGCGCGCACGAGATGGTCGACATGCCAAAGAACCCAAACTCCGGCAAGGACGTGCCCGAAGACACGCGCGCCGTGCCCAGTACGAGCAACTTGTCGATCCCACTGGTGGTCGGCAAGCTGCGCGAAGTAGCAGATGTGGCGGGCGACGTGTGTGTCGCGTGCGACGTCGTGTTCCATCCGTGGGTCATGAGGCGCTGCGAGTGGGACGCCAACTTCAAGCGCGAGGTCATGAAGCTCGCGATCCAGTGGGTGCAGCAAGACGTGCAAGTGCGGTTCGTCCACCAGGTGGGCAAGTTCATCAAGAGCCGATACAAAGGCGGGAGCGTCGCTGCGAATGGAACTGACATCGTCACGGCAAAGTTCCTCGTCGATCCGTCTGCAACCAGCAGCAGCGGTAAAAGCTCAGACAATCAGAGGAGTGAATCTGCCAAGGACCAAAAAGAAGGGAGAGCAGGCAAACGCGACGCTTCGTCTGTGATCGAAAGTCCATCAGAGCTACTCAAGCAGATCCACTTGAACCGGAACGAAAGCGCCACTAGCGAGTCGCTCGAGCGCGAGTTCCTGATCAAACCTGCTGACGAACAGCCAAAGAAAGCGTCGTCAGCATCGATCGACATACTGTCAACGCCTCTCGCAGCGTCGTCTTCACAAGCAATGAGACCTAAAAGTGAGGCAAACAAGAAGAAGTTGATTGAAGAACAAGATCCCGCCTCACCATCACCATTTTCGTCAAAGCCACTTGACATCACAACCAAGAAACAACAGCAGCAGCCTGTAAAAGTGAAAGGCGCTGCCGCTGTCGTGAAGAAAGGCTTCCTCCTCAGCGCGAACGCCAAAAAGAAAGCACCGTTGTATCCGACTGGCTCGAGTGAAGGCCACGCGCCGTCGCCGTACGTGAACTTGCTCTCGCGCAGCAAAGTCGTGGATCTCAGTGACGTGGAGCAGCAGAAACAGCAGAGAGAGGAGGAAAAACGCAAGCTCAAGGATGAATTTTCGTTCTTCAGCACGCCCAGCAGAGGCGGCGCGCCTGTTTCTTCTTCTTCAGGCTCCGCTGCCGAAGTGGACTGCGGCGACTTTGAGTTTGAGCAGCTCTGCATGGATGCGGATCCAGAGCTCAAGCCCCAGCAACAGCACGCGGAGGGTGTTGGCTCCGAGAGTGACCCAGCAAGGCAGCTCTTTGGCGAGGGTTTCGAGGAGATCTCGAAATTCTTGGCTATGTAATAACAGCAACCTGCATCCATCAAGTAGGCAAACTTTGATGGAATGCACCACGACTCCGTTATCTATCCATAGCATGTATGTTTGCTTACACAGGCATCATCGTCTTGTTTCAAGCATCCTGCCTACCCCAGTGCTTTCTTCACTGTTACATTACCCTCTCACTTCTGGTTGCACGATGTCGTGGATCCGCTGGTAGCTCATCAGCAGAAACGCGTTCAGCAAGCGCAGACTGGATGCCGTTGATGGGAAGCTCTCGAGGCGCTTCAGCAAGATCACAGTGTTATACTTGACGCTGATCGATGGATGGAAGATGCCCTGCGCGATGGTGTGGAGCCCGCCGCGAAGTAGCGGCAGGAAGCTCAGGAATTCTTGCAGTTCTTCCTCCGAGTGCAGCAGCGACACAAAGTCCTGGTACGCTTTCTCCACTTGGCCGTCGTCCAGCACGACCGTATCCCCTTCAAGGCTTCGGATGTGCTTCTTGAGATCGATCCCCGTTTTTTCTACGTACACACATTTCAAAAGTCAAGACATCCACATAGTTAAGGATACCATACAGCATGGTCGATCATTTAAAACCAACGAGCTTAGATGTAGTAACTAGGTCACTCGGTTTTCTCAGGACAACATGCAGACAGAGGAGGAGTGGGAGGTGGATATATTGAACGCTGGAGTGCTGAACTTGCGGTGCTTGCGCGAGTCAGTCAGCAGCTTGTAGTTGTCGGTCCGAGCCCATTTCGTGATTCGCTTGTTATTCATTGCGATGCGCTTCACTTGTGTGTCGACGTCAATGTAGTTCGCTTCGCCGAGCGCAATGTCGACCACATTCTACAGCCTCACACAGCCATGTTATCAGTAAGTGTGAGTGAAATAGAGGCGACATCGTTAGTCCCACATACTGTTTAACAAAGGTTGGACACACCTTGCGCGTGTACTCTTCAAACATGCATCGGATCCACTCTTCATCGTAGCCGGCATTCACTCCGTCCAGCACCTACAACCACGCACCCAATACACAATTACACCATACGTCAACAAACCGAGTTCCTCTCACTCCAGCCAACGATAACCGGGTTTCTGCAAGTCAGTTTGCCCACGACAGCGTACCTCGAGCACAAAATTTCGATCCGTGGCTTCAAATTCGTCCTTCTCAGCTGGCGCAGACAGCAGCACTTCTCCGGTGGAGATGTCACAGAGCACATCCCACCACTCGCGCTTGCTCTTGAACATCGGGTTCGTCACGCCCGCGATGAAGCCCGGGGTCGACAGAAAGCTCAGGTCCGTCAGGTTTGCGTACCTAGCAATATCAGATCGTCAAAGCACTCGTAGTGAGTAAGCTGGTCATCAAAATTCTAGCCTGAAAATTCTATAGCAAAGCCAAGACTCACGGGAACTGGCGCTGGATCAGCCCAAAAAGCGGTGGACACACGAGCGAGCTCATCGACAGTACATAGTCGCAGACCTCGCCTACGCAAATGCGCACACAATAGCACCACATATCAGCCACATTTACTGCCCACAATAAGTGTGTACTATTCAATTGTTGAGTTCATACCTGCTGGATGGTTGTACCCAAGCACGAGCACGCGCGCACCAGTGAGCACAGCGTTGTAAAGCAGCATCGTTTGCTCACCAAACGTCAGCAGCAGCTTGCGCAGGAGCCCGTCGTCGTACTGGTCGTCTGTGCTGCACAACTTGAACTGCAGTGGAATCTTCTGGTCGTGCCACTGCGCGTGGGTGTGGAAGTAGAGCGACTCCTCCAGGTCCTTTGCGCTGCTGCGACCATTACTGCTGACGGTTCGCTTGAGCAGTCGACGCTCCATATCCGAGAGATTGCGCACGCCACTCGTGTCCACTGCGTTGACGACTTCGTAGAGATCTTGCAGGATCTTCTTGGCACTGACGTCGTCTTTCACCGCCGCGAGCTTTCCAGCGGCGACACTGAGGACGTCCTTGAACGAAAAGCAGAACTGCAGTCAAACGAAGCACACAAGCAGAAATGCGATGAGTATTCACACGCACAAGCCACATCATCAATATAAAGCACATGCATACCTTGTGACGCGAGCAGATCGCGACGGCTTTAACCTTTGCGCCACGACGCACAGTGGTGTCGTATGTGGTGTGCACGACGCTGAGGCAGTACATGAACTCCTTGAGCGGGTCCACTTTGCTCTTGACCGCAGCAGCTTCTGCGCCATCTTCGCCGCTTTCATCAACATCAAAACTGTCGTTACTTCCAGCAGCTTGTCCTTCTGCCGCCACCGCTGTACCGTCAACAGCGAGCAGGTGCTTAAACGCGCTCTTGCGGTTGAGGAAGAAGATCGTAAAGTCCTCCTGGCGGTTGTGCACGCCCTCCGGCAGCATCACGTCCGCGAAGAACTCGGGCGAGTAGTGCGTCAGCGCCACGGGGAAGCTCTCGCGCAGCGTGCTGCCCTTGTCGATGTCGAACTCCGCGAAGAGCACGACCTCCGCCATGCGGCCGCCCGTAAGCTCGTCCGTCGTCGTCGCCATTATGATGAAGGTGCTGCTTCTGTTTGGCTTCAAGCAAGAAATGGGGAAGGACAAGTCGGATAGACTCGTACTTAAGGGAGCAGCAAGCGAACGTTGCGCGAAGGTTGCTCGATTGGAAGGGACAAAAGTGGACGACTGAAGCTGAACCGTTTTTGTCGGATTGAGAAATGTGCCACAGTCGTGCATTTTCTTGTGCTGGGAACCAAGACTGGGCTGCAAGCATACAAACTTCAAGACTAACGCGACACTGGAGTGTTGATGATGCAGCGACCTGAGTGATGCAATCCACGGCATCACATTAACTGATCATCAGCAACATGCAGGCAACCGATCACCAGCGAGTTCTTCGTGGTGTTCAACTCGTGGATTCATACACAGTCCAGTTCATCAATCAAGTCCCCATCCATCCCCGCCACCTGTCTTGCTCTGTCTGAAAGTGTCTTCACGCAACCTTCGTGCAACCTCATCCGCTGTTCACACATCCACCTTCGTCACTCTGTGCCATTTCAGCTTTTGAGTGCGTCAAGTCAAGCCAACCGCGTCTCAAGTGATTGATCAATCAAGCAAGACACCCCAGCAAACCACCAGCACACCAGACAGCAAAATGGCATTCGAACCGCGTCTCGAGCGCATCCAGCAGCTGCAGCAGCTTCCCGAGAACGCACAGAAGAACCTTGTACCCGTGTACCTCGATGCGGTCGCCGACCTGGACACGCCCGTGAGCGTGCTGCTCAAGCTGCGCGAGGGCAACACGCACTCGTTCCTCTTCGAGTCCGTGTCGCCCGGCGAGAAAATCGCGCGCTACTCGTTCATCGGCAGCGGGCCGCTCAAGATCGTGGCGACCGGCAAGGGACTCGACTTTGAGGGCGACCCGCTCGTGAACCTCGAGAAGGAGATGAAGAACTTCCGCACGATCGACCTGCCGGAGCTCTCGGTGCCGATGACGGGCGGCGCGGTCGGCTACTGCAGCTTTGACGCGATCCGACACTTTGAGCCGCGCCTCGCGCCGTACATTGAGAAGCAGCGCGACGTGCTCAAGGTCCCGGAGAGCATCTACATGTTCTTCGACACGGTCGTGATCTTCGACCACGTCTTCCACTCGCTCAAGGTCGTGTCGCACGCGCGCTTGGACACGGACAACCTTGCGCAGGCGTACGAAGACGCCAAGCAGAAGATCCTCAAGGTGCGCGACGCGCTCGAGAAGCCGCTGGCACGCTCGTCGAGCGGCTCGCACGCGAACGCGTCCCAGGTCGCGACCCAGAAGATCGATCTGGAGGCATGCTCGAACGTCGGCCAGAAAGGCTACGAGGGTTTTGTGCACAAGCTGAAGGAGCACATCGTCGATGGCGACATCTTCCAGGCCGTACCATCACAGCGCATCACCGTGGATCTGCCGAGCCACGTCAAGGCGCTGGACCTGTACCGTCAAATGCGCGCAATCAACCCGTCGCCGTACATGTTCTACCTAGAGATGGGCGACGACTTCCAGGTCGTCGGCGCGTCCCCAGAGATGCTTGTGAAGGTCGACCACGAGCGCATCGTGGAGACCCACCCGATCGCTGGCACGCGCCACCGCGGCAAGACCGACGCGGAAGACGACGCGCTCGCGCAGGATCTGCTCTCGGACGAGAAGGAGCGCGCCGAGCACATCATGCTCGTGGACCTCGGCCGCAATGACGTCGGCCGCGTTGCCAAGCCTGGCTCGGTGCGCGTCGACGCGCTGATGAAGATCGAGAAGTACTCACACGTGATGCACATTGTGTCAGTCGTGAAAGGCGTGCTGCGCGACGACAAGACCGTGTACGACGCGTACCGCGCGATGTTCCCAGCCGGCACGCTCTCGGGAGCCCCGAAGGTGCGCGCGATGGAGCTGATCTGCTCGCTCGAGGAAGAGCGCCGCGGCGTGTACTCGGGTTCGGTCGGGTACTTTAGCTTCAGCGGGTCGCTGGACACAGCGATCGCGATTCGCACGATCGTGGTCAAGGACAAGAAGGTGTATGGCCAGGCTGGCGGCGGCATCGTCTACGACTCGGACCCGTACGCCGAGTACATGGAGACGGTCAACAAGCTCGGCTCGGCCGTGCGCACGATCGAAAAGTGTGCGCAGCACCTCGCACAGCAGTGAGTAATTAAGAGCATTGCGTGGGGATCATAGGAGCAAGGGAAGCAGGGTAAATAGGGAGCGCCCTGACGAACGTACACAGACAGACTCCTGCTCTATTGCGCACAGTTATACAACATTAATGTATACAGCCACACACGCCGCTCTCTCTCTCTCTCTCTTGTGTGGGCATTGCGATCATTTTCCCCATTGGTGGTGACTCGGCGTCAGTTGCCGTAAACCCATTCTGGATGTGCTGAAATGGCGGGTGTTATGGTTTTTCACTTGGGTACAATATGGCGATGCATTTTTGGATTGGATCGGTCGGTCGTTCAGAAAAGGCTGAAGGGAAACCAGAGAACGAGAAAAAAAGGAGTGTGTGTACGGTTGCTGTTCCTCGAACCTGACTCGGTTTCAGTATGGGCATACTGAGCACAAGTGCACACCCCTCCCGCTCCCCTCGCCCCCGTCCCCCGGTCTTTCCAAGACCCCATCCGCTCACCTAGTCTGCACGCATTTTGGATTTTACGTGCTCTCGCGCACACGTGGGGCAGGCAGTCGACGGCGCTCTATTCGGGCGATTGTTCATTGAGCACCCGCATCCAAAAAAAAAACCATTTGTGGTCAAAGCCGCCTGTGTCTGTGAGCGTGAGTGACCGTCCGACGATTACGTGACGCGTGAATAACAAGCCAGCAGTTTCGCTCGAGCCGATAGCCGACACCAATACCAGTATGGCGAAGCGTGACGACTTGGAGGCTCCGCGGCGCGGCCGCCCCAAGCGCAGCAGCAGCAATGCGCCGCCACCGCCCAAGAGCCGCATGGAAATGATGCTTGCGGTCGCAGCGGCCGCGGACACCCCGAGCGGCTCTACTCCGTCATTCTATCCGACGCAGCCGAGCTCCAACTTTCAACCGCAAGCGTATCCTCCACAAGTGCAACAACAGCAGCCTCCGCAGTATCATTCGTATGCACAACTTCAACCGCCGCAGATGGCGGACTCTCAAGCCAAGCGCACCAAGCGTGTGAAGAAAAGTGAAGAGGATTGGATGCCGGCTCCACCCGTGCCGACGGCGTCCTTATCGACTGCAAGTGGTGGCGGTATGAGTATTGGGAGTCTAATGGCGCCATCTGCGCCTTCGCCGGTCTCATCGGTACCGTCGGTTGCGCCAGTGGCTGCACCGGCGCCGTCCTCGAATATGCACAGCATCAGCAGCCTCACGAGTGGAACGCCACCACCGGCTCCAGAGTTCAAGATGCCCGTCTCGTCGGCTGTGTCGCTCTCGTCGATCCTGTCCTCGTCTTCACCTGCAGCGTCTGCGCCGTCACCAACTGTCTCTGTGTTTCAAGCAGTACCGACCATCATCCAGAGTTTTGCGGAGACAGAACGAAGGCGCAACAGCAATAGCACTGGTGCGAATGGGAACAACACTGCTACCAGCAGCAGCAGCAACATGAACATCAGTCTGCTGACGCATGGCAATGGAAAAGCCACAAGCGCCATCGCGACCGGTAGTCGTGGAGGCAAGAGCGACGAGCGCAGCGGCCGGAGCGCTCAACTGACGATGCTGGATTTGTTCTTCCCAGACGCAAATGGAAAAGCAGGCAGCAGTGGCGCGACCGAGATAAACGGCACAAGAGATCCCACCAAGTCGCTGAAGAGGAAACGACGAGTGGATGCGCCAATTTCTGGTTCTTCCAGTAGTCGATCCGGCAGACGAGCGAACGAAACAGAACAATCAGCCTCAACAGCAGAGTACGACATGCTGCGGTTTGGCGTGGACTCAGCAAAGCTCATCCCACAAGGGCTCGTCGACCGCGTTGATGCCAAAATGGATCGAGCGTTCATTTCAAGATTAATTCGAAGCCACGTGGACAATTGGACCAAGAGAGCGGGGTTCGGAAGCAGTTTCCTAACAGAGGTGTCGACATTGTTGACTGCGTACTACCCATGCCATTATCCGACCATCCTCGATGAAGTGCTTGCGTGCTTTCTGTTCAAGCGACCAGAGGTATGTTGATTGGTGTTGTTCGTGTCCATATGTTTATGCGCGATCATGTTTGCTAACTTCTCTGTGATGTTTATTGTGAAAAGTTTGTAGATTTGCTTTTGAAACCGATGCTCGAGAAGCTACAGAAGATGGGGGAGTCGGCTACAAGTGCGCGATATCCCGTGGTGGATGCGCTCGCACGGATCTGCCATCAAGCGACTGCTGGTGGTGCATCCGAGCGATCTCGCCATGATTTCGCGTGCGAAATACTGCTTCAGTGTTTGCTGGAAGAAAACACCGAGAAGTTCATTCTGAGCCCCGCCATCGCAGCGTGCGCTGTGAACTGCAGTGCTGCGGTGCTGGAAAAGCTTTGGCGGCAAATTCTGAACTCGTGGGTGGCGTCGGAAAC
Organism: Pythium sp. MPC-2022a; assembly: GCA_038050625.1. Taxonomy (NCBI): domain Eukaryota; phylum Oomycota; class Peronosporomycetes; order Pythiales; family Pythiaceae; genus Pythium; species Pythium sp. MPC-2022a. Next base: position 24,487 of record JALBZB010000249.1, read on the forward strand.
TGAAGAGGAATCCAAGAAGAGTCGCTCTGGAGTCAAGCTCTTGATGGACGACTGGAATATTGTCGATCCGATCCAACAAGCGTTTGAGCTTTTGGAAGAAGAAAGGAAGACTCGCCTTCGTGGTGATCACGTTGGCGGGGGAAGTTGCCGCATGTCGAGTACATTCACTCGACTTGTGCTGCTGGACGTCAAGTTCAAAACTGAAGCGACGATCTTGTCGTCTTCAGTCATGCAGCAAGCTCTGGAGTTTTTCTTTGGACATGGAAGTACTTCGGAGAGCTCTGCGTTGCTATTGGACCGGGTTAGATGCCTCGCTGATAATAGTGACAAAGAGTTTGCTCATTTACTGAAATTCCTCGTAAATTCCACTGCAAAATTGAGCGTTAAAAAGACCAATTGGTTCTCTCGGCATGTGCTGCGCTTCCTCTTGTGCGATGAGTACGCCATTGCTGGACGCAAGAAGCTGCTCGCGGAGGTGGTGAACCGGTACATGCCGCTGCTGCTCGGAGCTTCGGACAAGGACGAGTGGCCGGAGAACCAGAAGCAAGCTTCGACCAAGTCTGCAGTGGCGAGCAAATCGGGCGAAAACTCAAGCGCGTCAATCTCCAAGTCCAAGGAGTCTTCAACGGTGGAACAGGAGAATTGGTGCATTCAAGTTTCGTGGGACGCGGCGGAAATCGTCGAGAAGCACAGCGTAACGGAAATTGGCGAGAAGATCGAGGTCCTGCTCGACATGCTGGAAGGAGCTCATCCCGCCCACTCAGCCGCTTTTCTTGAGATTTGGACCGCTGCATGGTCGTCCAAGGCAAATCAGACTGCCGTCCCGTGGGCGTATGTGCACGCGCTAGTGCTGGTCGCAGTGGACGATCGAACTGCCGAGAAGTATCGCTTCGTGCTCAAGCAATTTCAGTCTCTCGTGAGTCAGACATGCCGAAAGCACTTTCGACAGATGCGAAAGCAGTATTCGTCTGGAAAGCGCAAGACGGAAATCGCGAACAGGTTCACTGACTCGCTGTATTTATTACTCTCGTCGCCAAGCGAGTTTGCTTTGACTCTTCTTCGTGAGATCGTCGTCGCGATTCGGCTCCTTGAACGTGGTTATGGCGCGTCGACATTATCTTTCTCCGCTTCTCCTCTTTGTGAGTCATCGATTTTCAGCAATGCGGTGATGGTGTGTCTCGGAGAAGGCAAACGTAGCGAGATCTGGAAAGCCTCTCCCAGCAAACGAAGCAGTCCACAGAAGAGTGCGCAGGAAACAGAACCAGCTCACCCCTCTCCACAAACTGAAGTGGAGCTCCGGGTTCTCGTGTCGCTTCTCGATTTGGCATCTTTGGAAGACGAGACGGGGAAATTCATGCGCGCTCAACTGTCCTGTCGACCAACGGTGCGATTGCTCACGGGGCTCATGAGTGAAGTCTCCGGGAACCGATACAAGATGGCGAAGCTTATCGATCTACTGGATACCGTGATCTCTCAACGGCAAGAAGACAGCAGCACGCTCGGCAGAGAATGGTTCCGACAGCATATTGTCCAGCAGCTTATTGTATGCGCGTACAGTGCGGGAACACTGGGAGTCTCGGATCGGCTTGTGGGCTTGCTACAAAGCCTCGCCCAGAACAGCGTTGCGAAAAACGCAGATTGTGGAAGCGCGAGCACTTTGCTCTGGGTGACTTTACGGCAATGCACGCGCTATTGCTGCGGATGCAGTGCTGAACATGAGTCAAGCCCCCTTCGAGTACCTGATCAGCAGCTCCATGTCGCAACAGCCGGGAGTTTTGCAGAGCTTGTGAAAGTGATGCTTTGTACCTCTTCGTCTTCGAGCGGGTTGTTGGCGAGCAGCGTCGGTGAATTTGTTGAACAGGAGCTCTCATCGTGTCATGCAAAGGGGACGCGCATGAACATGTTCTTGCTGCTTTTGCTGCAGAAAATGGCGCGGATCGAGCGTCAGCCTCGCTCGTGCATCTCGGCAGTCCAGCTTGCAGTGTTTTCCATCGGCGCCACGACGAGAGACCAGATTCGTATCCTGCAGCTCCAGTTGTTAAAGGCACTCTGCTCTCGGCTGGTGAGAATGCGAGACCACAGAGTGCCATCCAAGTTGAAGGCTGTGAAGGACATGGAAGAGAATTGCAGAGAGTGGGAGAAGCTGGTTTGCAACGAGCGTTTGCGGTCGGACTTGAAGCGAATCGTCAGCGCGGGAGACATCGGCTCGTCAACCAGCAGCAGCAGCAGGACGTCGATTGTTCTGGCTCAGGGAGTGCTCAAGTTTGTTGCTGAAGTGGATCGAATGAAGCACGTCCAGGCAGTGTCGACACGATAGAACGGGACACAAAGTGGACATAGACACTAGAATGTTACAAGACACGACCCTGGAATGTTTGGTGAGCGAATGAACGAATGATCATTGTGATAATAAGATGGCGGGGTTATTTTACTCATCAGCTTCGTGTAGCAGCCATCGTGTTGATGTGATGTACGCAAATTCTTTGTTTCAGGCTCGGTAAGAGTTTGCATTATGTCGTTTGAAGAACCTGGATGCACCGTGCATTGTGTCATCACCTCCAACAGATTGTTGTCCGTTATTGAGTCCAGCTAGGAAGCTCGTCTTTCTCAGCTCAACTTGTGGACACTGGATCTTGACCCCGTTTGCGCTGTGTGATCAGTGCATGTTCAGTTTCGTTCGAATCTGGCACAGCGATTACAGCTTTGTGAGGCTTCAGTTGAGGAGGGCAAAGCGTTTACTCGCAGCTCTTGAAGAGTGAAGAGGAGAGCAAAGTGGACAAGGTCACCAACCAGCACTGCTTACAAGACAACGTGGATAGGTTCGTGATGTTGGCGTGTACCGATCACTTAGCTCTCTGTGGGCTGTTGCCACTGACACATTCCAGTTTGCAAGTTGCGGTAAAACCGCTGTGCACTTGGAATGCGCACCGCCGAGTCCTCCATCACCGCCCAAAGTGACCCAACGCGCTCCACCTCCTACAATACACAAAACAACGCGTCTGTCAGCTCCTTACTCTCTTAGCTCTGGTGCCACCAAGTTGGTGTCTATCGATCGATCACCTTGGCTCTCCAGCGCGCAATTTTGCTTGGTCCCGCGAAACTGTAGACACCCTCGGGCGTGCGCTCTCGCTCAAGGCGGCGGTAGTTCTCAATCACGAACTCGTTCGACGGATCCGCGTCGATTGCTCGGCGATAGAGCAACTCCGCCTAGTTGACGAAGGCACGGATTTTCGGCAGAGATGTATGGGTAAGTCAGATTTGAATACGGGTACTGATCATACCGGAGTAGGTTTGACCCGAATACTTGGAAGCAAGAAGCAGCGGCGTTTCCCACCTTGTCGAACTCGTGGTAGATGCACTGAAGGAAGACCGCGTAGTTCCCCATCGCCTACAAAAACACCAGCAACAATTTTACAAGAGGATTAACAAAGGTTCTATCAAGAGCTAACTGACCATTTTCAAGCTCTAAAAGATGCACGAACATGGGGATTTTTCGGCTCGAGAAACATTTTCCAGCAAAAGCAGTTCTCTTCGACGCTTTTGAGGGCTTCACATTCTTTCAACGGACAATTATTGCGTAGCACCTGGGCTTGGGCCTGGGCGATGAGGCTCTGCGCGCGCGGCCATGTTTGCTTTGTCGGGTAGCGACACGAGTAGATGAGCAAAATGGCGAAACTGACGAGTGCTTCGACGTCCTTGGGGCGGATCTAAACAGTCCAAAGAGAGACAGAGAGAGAGAGGGAGAGAGCATCATAATGTTAGAGAGTAGTGAACTTGTGGCTTTGAATACGGAATTCCATTGTGAACGAGAGAAATGTTGAAATTGGTTCATGGACCGACCTTGAGAATGGCTTCGTAAACGGCGAAGGCGCCTTTGAACTGCGTGTTCGCAAGAACGAAAGCCGGAATACTATGAGCTCTTGGATTGTTCAGAATACTAGAACAAGGCTGCCATTCACAAGACCTACCTCGTGCTCCATGATGTGCAGGTGAAACGCGTACCGCTTCATGGCTTCCACATCCTCATCAGTGGCTGGTGATGCTAGGATTGCTGGTTTAATAGGGATGTGCTGGTGATACTGCAATGCTCTCGCGAGCTGCTGGAGACCCCAGTCGCTGACGCCGATCCACATTTTCTTGCAAAACCAGCTCTGAATTCGCCTCGCAGCCTACAACAACAATGCATCCCCCAAGAACCAATTTCCATTATTCTGTAATGCGCCACATTTTCCAAACAGGTACGCACAACACCGCACCTTTTCTTCATTGAACTGGCTGAAGGTGCCTCGAAAAGGATTGAAGAACCGGTTTGTTGTTGCTGATGTGGAAATTGGTGCGTGCACTTGCCGCCATTCATCCGGAGGCATCGGCACGTCACAGTCAAAGAGACTAGGTGGCTTCTCTCGACAGCGCATCACCAGTTCACCTCCACCCGATAAAATGAGCCTGTGGACGTAAATGAAGCCGCGAGTTTCGAAATCAAACTGTTTCTTGTACGCAGCCTGCATAATTTGAATGGAAGCCAGAACAAAGTTAGTACACCTAAATGTCCAACAACTTCGAGCCTCATGACTCACCAGTGCGAGCCGAAGGCGGCACTTGCGAGCCAGAGCTCGTCTCACGCGCGCCTGCGCGAAAATCACGAGCCTTTCTTCTTGCGCACGCCGGATTTCCAGCTCCAAAGCTTCACTTTCTATTTGCAAGCGCTGTTTTTCCGCCACGACCTCGACCATGTTCTCGTACTTCGGAGATTCCAGTCCAAAAACTACCAGGTAACGCATGAGACTTCGTATCGCGACCATTTTGTCGCTCAAACCGGGTTTGAGAAAGCCCTGAAGCTCAAAAAGAGTATGGAAGCGGTCTTCTTCATGATTATCATGAACTGCTGGAGTGTCTGAGTGACCAGTAGGAGTCTCTTCTGGGAGCAGCACCATCTGTCGAAATCGCATGAACTGGAGCACTTGGAACGCGAAACTCGCTGTGAAATCCCACCTTTTGAGAGCGGAAGTGGATGGGAAATACGCCAGAACCTTGAAATTGCTCGTTTGCTGCAGCATTTTGATGATCACATGCGAGTTGTTGTCGCCTTGCCCATAGGTTTCACCATCACAAGTAATAGTGTTGGGCTTTAGGAAGCGGACGGAGGCGGTGCCGTTGAACACCAGCTGCACACCCGAACCAATTTCACACAGACACACACATATGTCAGCAACAAAATCCCAACACGCATGTTCGTATCGACTAATCAGTGTCAAAGGACGCGTACCTTGCCAAGCGAGGTCTGGATGGGGTTCCTATAATACTCCACACGGTCGCAGCTCGTATGAAGGTAGAGTCGCCTGAGCACTGTGTTGAGAGAGCTGTCTGACCTCGTTTTCGCGCCTCGTGGACCGCAAGTGAGCCCCAGCGTGCGATTACCCTGGATCAGAGGGGCTCCAGGGTTAAACTTTCTATTGTCTTCGTCGCCAGTAGGGCTACCGCAAAGCGTGGATCTCTGTGGAGTCACAGAGTTAGATTCGCTATTCCCACAAACCACTCGATCTTCTTCCTCTCGGATGAACTGGTTCACCAAACTGCGAGGAACGCGCACGCACCGCCACCAGCAAGTAATTGGCTCCAGTATCTCCAGCTCGTACCATTTCTCTTCCGTCTTCACATTAGGCGAGTCTTTTGCGTTGGATAAGTCATCCCCTCCAAGTACTGGGACCACAGTAGCAGAACCATTTCCATCCGTTGCAACGGCATCAGCAGCACGATAGAGAGAAACCCGAAAGCTCTTGGTCTCTAGCCTACACACCGCAGCACAAATCAGTCGCTTCCGCTTCGCCCAGATGCCCTCGCGCCTCAGCACCCAAATGCGATTGATCTTTTTCCACTCGCGGAGCACGCGCAGCCGCTGCCTCATCCACTTGACAATGCGCACGCGCATCATTTCCACAAACGCCTCGCGCTCTCGTCTCAATGTCTGCAGTTCGTGGCGCGCTTTGATCTGTAATTGCGCCTTGACGACCTGTGAACGCAGTCTATGGAATGGCTGGTACACCACGCGCTTCCTCTGCAGACTCTGGAGCTTTGTGGCCGCTTTCCGCTCGCATTTCATGCGTAAAAGCGCTTGTAAATGGTGTTTCCTGGTCGTAAAGCTCTTCCAAACCGTCTGAATGCGCGTTGCCGCACCGTATTCTTTGGCGAATCGCTCAAGAATCTCCAGTTTGGACTGCAGCCTCCACGAGTCGACGAGCTCTTTCCAGAGAGGGGTCACGCTCGACGCGTCGAGCATCCACTCATAAAACAGTCGAGCTAGCTTGGCATTGTTGCTATTGACTGGGGGAGACCTATCGAATGTCTGGCTTGAGATAGTAGACTTTGAATGGCTGGCACTCTTATGCTTCTTCTTCTTCTTCTTCTTGGATGGCGACTCCAGATACAACAGCTCGGCGATCTTCGTGAGCGCTCTGAGAAATCCGTCCAAGTCCATTTCGTAGTGCGAGCCGGCCGCCATGTGGGTCGCAAAGAGGAACGCGACGTCGCCGATGCTCAGATAAAGCGGCTGCACGCCGATTTCGCGCAGCAGTTTGCTGAATTTCACGCTGTCAATCGCGCAGGAAGGCGGGTGCGAGCGGCACATCTGGTCGTATTTATTGCGGAACACCAGTGCGCACAGGTCGGTGTTGTGGAGGAACGGTGTCCAGTCGACGGATTTGCTCCAGAAGTCGGCTTCGATCTGGGTTTCCACGCGTTTGCAGGAGACCGGGACGCGAAAGTAGGTCAGGAATGACTGGCTGGTAGTGTTTAACAAGGTCGAGCTGCTACTGTAGTTGGTCCTTGTGAAGAAATCAAACTGCGGGTGCGTGACGAAGCGCAGGACGTCCTGGAGCCATTTCTCGGGGGCTTCCTTGTGGGCTTCTTGGTGTTGGTGATTTTGATGATGGTGACTGGCTTGACTGGGCATGAGTTTGACGATTTGCCACACGTAAGCGCTGCGCAAGAGCACTAGAGCGTTCAGTGGACAGGACGCATCGCGCTCGAACTCGATCTGTATTTGGGGACCTGGTGGTGCGTGGATATGGGTCTTGTCCCTATTCCTTTCTGATTGTCGAGATGATGGTAGTGCCACTTGAGCGCTGGTGACGTGGATCACAAAGTCTTCATCACCCAGCACGAATCGTAACTTTGAGGAGGCTGATGAGCCATTACCAGTATTGTTGGTATCGGTACCACTGAAGAGCTCCTGAAAGAGCTCAATTGCGAATGGCGTCGAGAATACCGCGGTGGATGCGCTCTGGACATCTGCGAGCGCGTAAAGCGGCTTCAGATACTCCTTTTCGGGATTGAACCTCTAATTATGCCAACCATCACACCGATGTCAGAATATTATGCCAACATATAAATGATGGCACTTGGCTAAAGACTCACCTTGCTGGGGAGCACTGGCCCAGTATCGCTCGGTTGAAGCTGCAAACTGTCTCGCTCGATTTGGAAATCGACGATTTTCTGGGCCTCGGTCTTGAAAACCTTGTGTTTCTTCTTGTTATTGTTCCGCTGGTCATCCGTCGACAGATCCAGCACCAAAGTGGAGTCCTGGAGCAGCTGAAAGTGCGTGAACGCGCGCCAGTTGACGAAAAACTCGGTGAGAACCGCACTCGTGGTCATCGTCTGGGTGTCGAATGTTACTTCCTGCTGCATCGAGTAGTACTCGATGTCTGTCTTGCTGTCACCATAGCTATCGAGAGGTGGTGCTTCTTGGTCGGTGATGTGAGGCAGGTGGTTGGGTGGCCCGGCGTTTCTGAACGCTACAGAGATCTCGAGGTGTAGATGCTGCAGCTGAGTCGCACAATGGCGAACTTGTAGTGGCGATGGTGCACTTTCCACTTGGACATCACCACTATCAGTGACAACCTGGTATAGCACGGCAAACGGCATGAGCGCGACGAAACTCTGGCTTGTTTCAAGCGCTCTTGGTAGCAGACTGCCTCGATACAAGAACAGGAAGTCGAATGATGAGCCTGCACTCTTGGAGACGCTAAAGCCAGAACTCCGTGCTTGGGTGGCTTTCTCAGCCCTCAAGGCAGCGTGGATCTCGATGCGAAGCGCAGCGACCGACTGGTCTTGACGAGCGATTACGCTGCCGACACCCGCGAGGACGAGATTTGGTGGCTTCTGGTTGCGCTTTGATGCGTGTAACTCTGGTTTCGAATGTGAGGCTACGACAACAGCAAACTTGAGCATCAGTGGTGGTGGTGATGATGGAACTGCCACTATCGTCGGCAAATGGTGATGGAGACTGGCTGGATTTTCAAAAATGTGGGCGTGCAGACCGAGCTGGAAGAGCGTCGTGAGCAGCGCGAGCCTTGGGATCCGATACCAGAGTTGGCCTTTACTGCCGCAAAGCGTTTGGCTCAGCGAAGTTGGGATCCGCTGTCGTGAGTTCCAGAATCCATCAGCTGATGAGCATTTGGCGTCCTCTCGATAGTTAGAACGAGCTCCGTTTCTCATGAGACTGCCTGATGATTTTCGGTTCGTGTATATGCGAAGCACGGCCCATTGAGCCAGCGAAGAGCTCGTCTGGTGGCGCGCTTGTCGTTGAGGAGAGAGCGAGCCTTGTGTGTGAAGGAAATTGGCTGAGCTTCTACTGAGTTCAGATATATTTGCCTGGAACAAATAGTAGCGGCCACCGATTTTCAGACCCACGCGAACGGAAATTGCATTCTTGACCACCGAAGTTTGGCTCCTCTGGGATGACGGCTGGCCTGAGACTTGGATTTGTGGAGACTCCCACGATAGTAGCGGTGGCAAGAACTGAGACTGCTTCAGTGGACTTCTAACATCACCTCCATCATTACCAGGACGACAATTCTGGGTCCTGGTAGCCTCACTTGATATTGATGGCGATGCGTAGAAGAGGCAAATGAGCACCCAGGCAGCTAGCTGAGCGCTGATGAAACTCACGCGCGCGTACATCTCAAGCCTTGCAGGGTATGATGTAGACATTGTTTTCGCATCCGCTGGCTCAGTATCTTTCTCGTAGAACGGCTCCAGCGTTCGGTACACAAACCGAAGTTGCGACTGTACAAACACTGGAGTCTTTTTCTTCTTCTTGTGGTTTGTGACAAGCTTCTGAAGGCGCTTGCTGAGCTTTTTCCACACTTGCAGCGCGTTCGTGAGCAGCTCCAGACGTAGCAGCGGCCACGGCGGTGCCTCTAGGTTCTCTTGCTGGCCTGATTTCTGTGTGGACAGCGAGAGCAAGAGGCAGTGGACGCACGCGAGCACGGCGTGGATCAGTGGGTGCGGCTGCGACGGGAATGCCGCAAGCACGTGCAGATCGTCGACGCTGAGCTGCTTGAAGACTTTGAGGAGATCATCCACTTCCCACAGCGAGAGCGACACCACGAGCCTCGCGAGAGATGGTGAGGAAGGCTCATGGCTCCCATTCATACATCCAGGGTCGCTCGAGGGCTCTGATGATGGAACAATTCTTGAATGAATGGGGCTTGGCTGAGCTTGAAAGGCCGTCTCAAGTACCAAATGCAACGAAGTGGCGTCAAGAAGGTGTTTCTATTTGTGATATTAGTGAGCAGGTTGTTGGTTGCTCTAATAATTCAATCGGATATCTATTGAGGAAATGGAGATCGTGAATTGGTATACATAGTAGTAGTAGTCTTGATAGGTTGAAGTTGTCGGGTATCTGGTGCTGGTTGGGTAGTTAATTGGGTGACTGAGCTTAATTCCGTAGCTCCTGGAGTTGAAGCTCGAGTCAGCTGATCGTGCGCTCTCGCTTAGAGCCCCGTGTTGACGAAGAGCTGGTCCTTCTCGACCGCAATGCCGATCTTGGAGCTCGTGGTCATGAGGAGCGAGCTGTCGCTCGAGTACGTGTACGCGCCTGACCCGCCGGTCGCAGCGCTCGCGGTCACCACTTGACCGGTCGTCGTCGCGTAGTAGACCGTGCCGACTGTGAGTCCTCCGGAGACGGTCACCTCGGCCTTGCCGCTGATCGCAACCGTGGCCTTCTTGGACTTGCTCGTGTACTTGCGCAGGATACCCACAGGGGTGCCAAAATCCTCGACGACCGAGAAGCGCTGGTGCACGGTGTCGCCGCGGTACCCCAGGTATGCGGTCACGACGCCGTCGTCCGAGATCGGGACGACGTCCAGCGTCACCGCCTCGCTCGTGGCCGGAGCCGCGAGGAGGTTGAACGTGGAAGCGGCGAGCGGGAGCACGGGCGTCACGTCCTTGAACGCGAGTGTCTCGGTCGAGTACTGGAGCATCTTGACGCTGAGTCGGCCGGACATGGACGGGTTGAGAAAGCTCACGACGAGGCGGTTGCCGCTCAGCTTGGCGAGGCTCGGTTTTGCGAAGAAATCGTAGCCTGAGCCCCACTCAAAGGCGCCGCCGACGTCGGTGATCGCGTAACTGCTGCGGAAGCTGAGCGAACCATCGAACGTGGACACCACCACGGTCGCCACCGTGAGCGCGAAGTTGTTGGCCCCGTCATAGAACACGATCGCCATCACATTGTCCGAGAGCATGATCGCCTCGACAAAATGCGCAGGTAAGAACTGGGTCTGGCACACGGCCGTGGAGAACGTCGAGAAAGACAAGTCCGAGCTATTGAACGTCGCCTTGGTCACACAGAGGCCACTCGCCGCACTCGCACTGCCTGACACGGGCGAGCTGTAGTATGGGATCACGAAGGCACCAGCCGAGTCAATCGCCAGCGGTTTGCCGAACTGGGTGCTGACCGTCGTTGCGGCACTGTCCGGCGCGAACTTTGGTTTGTCGGCCGAATACGTGATCGCGTGGGTCGACGGGTCCACCATACCGACGGTCACGCGCTGCGAGTACCCCGCCGCGAGGTACTTGTCGTAGTATGCGACCACGAACGCGTTGAGCCCTGGGAGCGGCGCGACGAAGTAGGTCGGCGAGTACTCGGCGGCTTTCTGGCGCTTGTCCTGCATCATCGTTGCAGTCGTACCGTTGAGCATTACCGGCGTGACCCACGCCGCGTAGGCCGGCTGGTTGAACAGCTCCTGGCTTAGGACAACCGCGAGCGTGTCCGAGAGCACCGCAATGCCGCGGATCGACTCACCTGGGATGATGTTGCTCGTCGACACGGCGGCAGGCGTGATCTTCTTGTCCGTGGCACCCACGGTGAACGTCGTGAGTACGCCTTCCGTGACCAGCTTGGTAGCTAGGTCTGTGCGTGTGTAGCTCATGAGGTTCGTTGCGTAGGAGCTTTTGGAGACACCCATCGGCGCAAAGTTGGGGTACTCGTAGTAGTCGGTCGCGCTCAGCGTCAGTGCGCTCAGGTACGCGGTTGTACCGGCGCCATTGCGCAGACTAGAGGAGCTCGAGAGACTCACGGCGTCGCCCTCTTCAGGGGACGTGCCAGTCGTCGCGGCAAAGTTCTCGAACGTGAAGCGCGTCGTCGGGCTTGGGTGATTCACGAAGTGGAGGATGTAGAGCGCCGTGACGTTGCCGAGCACGAAGATCACGAAGAACGCTTGGATGAGCAGGTGCTTGAAGCTCGAACAGCCAGTCGCTGCAGCTGCTCTGCCGGAGGTGGCATCAGCTGAAGGCGCGGGGGTCTTGTCGAGCTTGACTTGCGAGGGATCGACGGGCTTTTGAGGGTCCATCGTGGCTTCAAGTTTGCTTCTTGAGTGCAGAAGGTACTGGAGTTGGTTGGTGGTGTTGAGGAGGAGAAGGCAAGTTGAAGAGTGAAAGAGCGAGATGAGCTCTTGGGGCTCTTGGAAAGCACGCCAACTCAAGGTCTCAGCTCTCAAGGCATGCGATTAAGCAATCCGAGGCGGACGGGGACAGGGCTGGCTGACTGGCTGGCTAGCTGACTATCAGACCTTGTGGGTGTTGCGCACTCGTGTCAAGCGCCAAGTTACACGTTCGCTTGTGTGAAAATCTTATTTCGAGATGATCCAACTCCCTCACAGAGATCAGTCGTTTCCCATCCACGCCCAACCAACGGATTGGCTTCATCTGGTTGATGGGCATCATGACTTTGACTCAGCCCAAGTCTCCCTCGGCAGCACCACCGGGATTAAGCTAATCTGAGAGTGATACAAACTGCCAGGGTGAGCTGAAATGACTTGCATCTGAAATCAAAATTCTGTTGGATGCGACGAGGCGAGGCACGGCCCTGTGGCGTCGATTATTCGCTGCTATGAATGGCACTGGGCTTGAGCCAGACCAGAGATATTGATGGAAATGAAGATACTGCACTAGAGCTTCGGGAGTTACGATTGAGTTGATGGTGGTGGTAGCGCCATTCACTCTCTCGTAACCCCCGTAAGTGGTGCTGCTATTTATTGGCACTGGGCTTCGGAAAGTCGAAGCGAGCGAGAGAGTGACTGACGGCAAGGGTGACAACGTGGTGGACCCTGCCACCGAAGCGACGCGAAATAAAGCATTTTTCGACCCGTATTAGGTCAAATCGTGGTTGGATGGAGGTGTCGCAAGACACCTGGGACATTCGTTCCCTACCGACGTAGCACCACTGATGGCCCCTCTGGCCCTTCGAAGGTACGCGGGGCGACCCTCGTCTCGGATCGCACTCGTCATCACCTTCCAGATGCTCGACGCGGCGTTCGTATCTCG
>JALBZB010000250.1:0-37046 GCA_038050625.1 Pythium sp. MPC-2022a
AGAGGCGATGGAATGGGCAGAAGAGGCGTGGAAAGGAGTGACAAGCAAGACAGTGGCAAACTGTTGGCGCCACACGGCAATTCTCGACGAAGAATTGTGTGCGCTTATCATTTCCATGCGTGGACTTCGAGTGCACACCATCAATTTGACAACTTCTTGCTGAGTGGATTTGATAGCGAGCGAACCTGCATATCTTTATACCTCTATCGTGTAAACATCTCTATATTTCAATGTTTTTTTTTCACATTTTTTGGAGCTCAATATTGGGAACGTTGCCTGTACAATAGATTAGGATCTAAGATCCTATAAAGCCAGGTTGAACGCACGTGCGACGCCACGTCGCCTTGGTCAGTACTCCGAGGTGGAAAAAATTGTCGATTTATATGGAGTTGGCTCAGGACTTTCGTCTTACTCCGTTAGATAAATCAAATAGCAGAGTGAGACGAAAGTCGCGGTCCAGCTCCTATTCAAATCTGAACCCTGCATAATTTACAGATGAACTGTATAAATACCATTTTTAAAGGGACATAGATCGCGGATTTCAGCGAGCCAAATAATCCAGAGTTTTCGTTGTTCCAGTCTGCTCACCTTCCAACAACGGAAAAACGAAAGCTCTGGATTATTTGGCTTTTGCGAAAACCCGTACAAACCGATAGCAAAACAAATAAAAAGTGTCCTTGAGTCCTTAATAGTAGCCTCTCAGTACTTGATGTAAGTATGCTCACCGTACATAGAAGAGGATTCGAGGACACTTACTTTTGTTGTCTTAGCAAAACAAATACCCTCTTAAATAGAATAAAATTTAATCCTAAACATATATTCATTTTAGGAGGGTATCGGTTTTGAAAAAGCTGGGTTGAAAATGGGAACGCGGCGACGCCACGTCGCCCATATACAACCAAAAAGGCAAAGTAGAAGCGGAATTGAAGCGCGCCTCGTGTTCCGTCATGAACTGCGTCAAGGGCGAGATCCACAATGTGCTCTCAATGATGCGCGTGAACGCGCGCTGGGCATCCATGGATCGCTTCACGCAGGAGATCCCGGCGGCCACGCAGTCGCCCATGATGCGCGCGTTCAAGCAGCTTCACTACGAGCTGCAGAGCGTGACGGACCTCTCGGACGTGGACACGGTCACGTACCTGCTGCCGTTCGTGATGGTGATCGAGTCCGAGAAGACGAGCGGCTACATCACGGGCGCGGCGATCTCAAGCCTCAACAAGTTCCTGCTCTATGGGCTCATCACGAACGAATCGCTGCGCGCCGACGTGGCGATCAACCGCATCGCGGTGTGCGTGTCGCGCTGCCGCTTTGAAGAGACCCATCGATCGGACGACGAAGCTGTGCTCATGAAGCTGCTCGAGCTCGTTGAATACGCCGTGCGCTGCGAAGTGGGGCCGCTGATCACGGGCGAGAACCTTTGGAAGATGGTGCAGCTCTGCTACAGCATCAGCTGCCAGCCACGCTCGTCGCTGCACCTCGCGCGCTCGGCAGAGAACACGCTCGCGCACTTGGTGCTCACAGTATTTGACCGCATCGACGAGCTGGATCCGAAGAAGCGAGCGATTTCGGTTGACAAGCGCGTTCAGCAACATCTGCATGGAGACGAAGATGACGAGGAAAATGACGAAGATGACGATGCACATGAGCCACAGAATACTACTGCCGTGGTAGTCGACAAGGAAACGAGGAACCGCGTGGGTCCATACGGGATCCCATTGTTGGAGCACATTCTGCAGTTTCTCGCGAGCCTGATCTCCCCGACCACCAACGACGAAGCCACGTGCGTGCTCGGACTGCGACTGATCAACATCGTGCTGGAAACAGCTGGTACGGGGCTGGGCAACCACCCTGGACTCGTATCGGTGCTGCAGGGCGATTTGTCCAAATTCCTGCTGCAGAACTCGGAGACTGACGAGCTCGCGATCTTGTCGCTGACGCTGCGCGTGGTGTTTAACCTGTTCAACTCGATCAAGGACCACTTGAAGGTGCAGCTTGAGGTGTTCTTCACGAGCGTGCACATGCGCATCATCGACTCGCGGTCGTGCTCGGACGAGCAGAAGGAGCTCGCGCTCGAGTCGCTGCTCGAGTTCTGTAGGGAGCCAGCGCTGATGCTGGATCTCTACGTCAACTACGACTGCGACGTGCACTGCACGAACCTGTTTGAAGTGCTCTGCAAGTCGCTCGCGCGCAACTGCCAGGGCATGGAGAGCGACGACGGCAGTCTTAATGCGCTCAGTCTGCTGTGTCTCGAAGGACTGCTCGCCGTCATCGACTCGATCGCGCGCCGCTGTCCGTTGAACTCGCCAAACAGCGGCAGTAATCCTGCGATGCACGGTGGAGGTGGCGGTGGCGTCATCGGCATTTCGTCGCTGCAGGGTTCGGACCTGGCGCGCTTCACATCGGGGGCGGCGGGTCCTCCTGTGCAAAAGCTTCGGACATCCAGTGAGCTCTCGCTCGACGAGATCTCACCCATGTCCTCTGTGCGCGACCTGATGCACCTGGTGATGTCCGGAAGTGACAGCGAGTCGGACTCTGACCAAGGTGATGCTCCCGAGGGACCTGACCAGCTCGCGTGGCTCCACACGGCGCGCGAACGAACCGCGGAAGTGCTGCAGCAGCGCAAGCGCGCGAAGAAGCGTTACGCGCTCGCTGCGGACAAGTTCAACACAGACCAGAAGAACTGGATCGCGTTCTCGCAGCAGATCGGACTCTTGCCCGAGAAGCTCACGCCCGAGTCGGTCGCGTCGTTCCTGCTGCATACCCCAGGACTCAACAAGGCGCTCATCGGAGACTACATTGGCGATGGGCCAGTGGACAAGTACCCGTTCAACGCCGCGGTGCGTGACGCGTACATTGCGATGTTTGACTTCCGTGAGACGCCGACTTTGGACGAAGCGTTGCGCACGTTCCTCGCGAAATTCCGACTGCCTGGTGAAGCGCAGAAGATCGACCGCATGATGGAAGCGTTCTCCAAGCAGTACTACCTGCAGGCGAGCGGCGAGTCCCCGCTGGTGGACGCGGACGCCGCGTACGTGCTGTCTTTTAGCATCATCATGCTGAACACAGATTTGCACTCGGACCACATTGCCAAGAAGATGACCATGGACGAGTTTATCCGCAACAACCGCGGCATCAATGGCGGGGAGGACCTACCGCACGAGTACCTGGCGGAGCTCTACACAAACATCAACAACCACCAGATCCAGATGCAGCACGACGTGTCGGACTTCATGGACGTGAACAACACGGCGATCGATCGGTACTCGACCCAGTGGGACGGCGTGCTCAAGCGCTCGGAGAACGTGGTCGGCGCGAGCTTCACGTCGAACGCGAGTATCCTCAAGCTGCGCGCGGGGCTCTACGAGAAGGAGATGTTCAACCTGATCTCAGAGACGGCGATCACGAGCATTCTGCTCGCGTTTGAGAAAACGTGCGATGTCACCAACATGGAGCGCGCGCTCGAAGGACTCCGCAATTGCGCCAAGATCGCGCTTTACTACGACATTAGCGAGGTGTTTAACCGGATCATGGGCTCGCTGTCGTCGTATTTCCTCACGTTTGCGCACGGCATCCTGAGCGGCGAGAAAGTGTACTTGCCGCCCAGTTCCAGTGGAGGCGTTAAGCGCAACAGTGCGTCCGGTGCCATGAGCGCATCGCAACAACAGCAACAACAGCAGCAGCAGCAGCAACAGCGGCAAATGAGTGGAGACAGCGAGCGCGAGGGCTCTCAGACACAGAGCGACGGCTTTGAAGTGGACACATCCAGCTCGCTCTCGCCCATGGAGGAAGATCATCTGCAAGGTGCGAAGACGCGTCGCGCGCTGCTGTCGCTCAAGCTGCTCTTCCAGTTTGTCCAGAATCGCTCCGACTACTTCCGCAAAGCCTGGAGCAGTGTCATCGAGTGTATCCTGATGTTCAACGAGCTGGACGTCGTGCCGATCTCGTTCGTCGAGATTGACGATTTCGTGGACTCGCGTGGCGTGCCGCTGCCTCCGATCAGCGGTGGCTTGGTGCAGGCTCATTCACCAAAGGGCGGCTCATCATCGTCTTCGTCTTCGACGGCCTCTTCCTCTGCAGCTGCAGCTGGTGCAGCGGGTGTGGGGCTTTCAGGGAAGACAAGAGAGCGCTCCCGTCGTCTCGCGGAGCGCCAGGCTGCAATCCGCAGCCGCATGAAGAGCATGAGCCACGGGAACCAAGGCACCGCGTACGGGAACAACGGCGGCAGCAACACGAACAGCGGCTCGATCTGGGGCTCACTGTCGTCGTTGATCTGGGCGGAAGAAGAGAAAATCGACGACAGCTTCTCGCAGGTGAATAAAATGCTCCGTGACGCGGTTCTGAAGCTCGGTGGAGGCGTGTTGGAGAAGGAGAACTGGCTACGCTTGGTGCGCAAGCTGCCGGAGAAGTCGCTGATCAGCCTGCTGGAAACGCTGCTGGCGTGCCGCGACCCTTTCAAGTGCATCATGCAGCCGTCGGACACGGGTCTGGATGCGATGATGCAGGAGAATGCGATCCTCGTGCTGGAGCAGAGCGTCGACATCATCTTGGTCAACTCGCACCGCATCCTGCCACTGAACCTTTGGGACCCGTTCCACATGTACGCCAAGCGGATCCTATCGACGCCGCTGAACGAGCTCAACATGCAAGGTTTGGTCGAGCGCGTCGTCGTGCACATCCTCCGCGTCTGCATCCGCCTTTTCCATGACGACAAGGTGCGTCCGAAACTCGTCGCGACGCTCGAGATGCTGCTTAACATGGACGACGACATGTACAAGGCGTTGAGCGATCGCCTCGCGTCGGGCATCAACATGCTCCTGAAGGCGAACCTCGTGTACATGCACGACTTCCACGACTGGAAGACGCTACTGGGTATCCTTGAGAACGTGGTTGAGTACAAGAATGGCCGCGCGCCTTGCTGGGAGAGCGTCAAGCTGCTCGCGGAGGGCGGCCACTTAACCGACGAGAATGTGACGCTCTGGATCGCGATCTGCCTCAAGTTTGTGCGCCACCGCACGCCGTACTCGGTGGACGCATTGCGACTACTGCAGGGGCTCGCAAACAATGACAGCGCCTACAAGATGGACGGTAACGCGTGGCTCGAGGTGATGCGCGTGATGCTGAGCTACCTGAACGACGACCGCGCGCCGATCGCCAAGACTGCGTGGGAGTGCTTGTACAACTCGCTCTTGCAACCTGGTGCACCAGTTTCGAAAGACACGTGGCAGCAGTGCTTTGAAGACGTGATCTTTGCGTTCGACGATCAAGTGAACGAAGGCGTGTGGAAGAATTCGAAAGAGGCGGCGCTCTACAGTGTCACGCTACTCTCGAAGACCTTTCTGCACAACCTGAACGTGCTGCTCGAGCTGCCGCAGTTTGGCGAGCTCTGGCTGAACGTTCTGCGCCGGCTCGCGACCAAGCTGGTGTTTGCCGGCTCGAACGCAGCGACGTCGTCGAACGCGGTCGTGGTGTTTGAGACCACGCTCCAGTCACTCTACAACCTACTGCTCGTGCTCAAGGCCGAGGAGATCCTGGAGAAAGTGAGCAACCAGGAGACCCAGCAGACGCTCTTTGAAGAAAGCTGCGCCGTGATCGATGAGGTGTGTCCACACGTGAAGGACCAGCTAGGGCTCGTGCCGCCAGAAGATGAGGATGTGATTCAGATGCCGTCAGCGGTCGAGACCGACGGAACGGAGACTCAAGTCCAAGAGACCTCAGATGCCCAAGAGCAGACTAGTGCTGAAGCCACCACCTCCCACCAGGAAGTGCTCGAAGAATCACCGAGTATCTCCACAGTCGAGAGTGACGAAAGTGGATACGAACAGACTCAGAGTTCAGGGTCCAGTCACAACCACGTCTTTGAAGCCAGTGGAAGCTCCGAGACCGTGAGCTCCTCAACCGAAGCACACAGTAGTTCAACTGACAACACATCCACCGAAACGACAACAACGGGTACGACGACGGCTACAACTACAGAGTCAGTGACGGAGAAAGAAGTGATGGCCAGCAGCAGCAGCAGTGGGTTCGGCGTGAAGGCTGAGGACATTCTTCTCGATGAGATCACGGAAGCAGTGTAGTTTTGAGAGTCCAGGTTTGGTTAGACTGTCAGTGTTCGATTAAGTCCGCGATTTACGTCTTAGGTCCATAAAGTCTGCTCAATTTGCGTATTCTGTGTATTTGATGCGTACTTGTCTGCAAGGCGATCTTTTTCATAAAAAGATCGCAGCGTGAAACGTCTTCAAGTTTTAGAAATCTTGGCAGATGACTTGAAGAAACTATGGGACTGCCAAGATTTGTTGTGTGTTCGTAACAGTGACTTTTAACGATATATACATTCACTTTACAGTTAATAACCCAGAACTGACCCATTTAAAGTGAATAACAATGACCCATTGGCGAAAACTCTTATGCAGTATATCGATAACTGTCATTGTTACGCTCCTCTCCCCCTCTTTACCACTAAATCTTTCTCTTTCTCGCCTTGTTATTGGCTGAAAATTCAATTCTCAGATTCTCATTGGAAGAAAATAATCTACGGTATGGAAAAGCATGGAAAAGTGAGAGCGCGGGCTTTTGGCTTTCCAAACGGCAACTTGGGCATTTCATTTCCGCATTTGCTCCGCAGCAGCAACGTCCCAGCAGGAAACAGCAAGCAGCCGCGTGGAGCTCCATTCCCACACCTTCTCCCCCCTTTCAGCGCCCACACACGAGAGACCTAATGGCGACCATCGACGCAGAGCAGCAGCAGCCGCAGCAAGTGACCGCCGCCGTAACGGAGACGGTGGTCACGACGACCGAGACGACGGTCACCGCGGTGGTGGTCGACACCCCCGCTCCAGCTTCCTCTTCAGATCCGGCTGCCGTGGCGATTTCCAAGCGCGCGGCAAAGAAGATGAAAAAGAGCAAGAGTGCGCAGCAGCAGCAGCAACAGCTGACTGACTCTACCGGCAGTTCGAAGAAGAGCGACAAGGACGAGGAGGAGAACGCGAACAACATCGCGACGATCGACCACCCGTACTTGAGCTTCCTGCACAAGCGCATCCGCTTGTACAAGAAGAAGCTGGAGAAGATCAAGAGTCTTGAGACGGCGCGGTCTGAGGAAGGAAAGGTGAGCAATGGCAGAGAGCGATAGATGCACTGTTTCGCCTCGGAGATTGTGTGTTGGACGTACATGTGAACTGATGCATTTTGCGCGTGTCTGTGTGCGTCACACAGGTGCTGAATGTGCAACAATTGGAGCTTGTCGGAACCAAGTTTGCGATGGAGAAGATTGTGACGGAGTTTGAGTCCCTTCGCGAGCAGTTCATTGAAGTCTACCTTCAGGTTAGTTTTTTGCTGTCGTATCTTAGCTAATGCATGCTTTACGCGATGACTCACGTTCAGAATTGTTATTTTAATGTGTAGGAAGAAGCCACTAAAAAAGCTGAGCAGGAGAAACTGGCTGCTGAAGCTGCTCTTACCGCTGCGAATGCGTCTGCCCTTGTGCCTGAGGTCGTTGTTGTCGAAGAGATCATCATTGAACCAACCCCTGTCCCTGATGCTGTGGAGCCTATCCCGGCCGAAGCGAACCAGGATGCTTTTGTCCATGTGCAAGACCTGTTGAAGACGCTGCACGTCGTGAACCTCCACCAAGCGCTTGGCAAGGAGATCCCGATGGTGCTCGACTTTTTCTCGAAGGTGCTACTGGGAAACACTCGTCCTGTTGCTGAGATTTCTTTCGAGGACAACCTGGCCGAGTCGCTTCACGAAGCCAAGAAGTACTTGCAGTGCAGCGACAAGATCATGGCGTGTGATTCGACCTACAGAGATTTGCGCGAGATTGTCGACAAGCTGTCGCAGTTGGATGTGCTTGCCGAAGTTATCGAAAGCCCTGAGGAGACGCCTGCTGCGGAGAAATTGCCGGAGATCAACTTCTTCACGGATTCTCTTCTTGACTCGGAGCTTGCCGAGGAGATTGAGGTGGACAACCAAGTGCTTGACGACGCGACGGATGATAAGTCTGACGAGCACGCAGATGCCCCGGAGGAGATTGAGGATGTTGTCGAAGAAGTGCAGTTCGTTGAGGAAATCGTGACAGAGGTTGTCATTGAGGCTGCTGCTCCGTCCCCAGCGTCAATCCCAATTCCACCAATGTCGTTCGCCGCCGCTGCTGCGTCGACTCCAGTGAACCCTCCAACAGGCATTCCATCGGCATGGGCGAACCGCGACCACTCGCAGTCTGCGCCAGTGAGCACCAACCTACCTGATGACAAGAACAACCAGCGTCGCCGCCCTCAAGGCGTGCGATACAAGAATAACAATAGCAGTAGTAACAACAACGACCCAATCAAAGCGGAGGGCAACAACAGCAACGGCGAAGGCAAACCTCGTCGCTCTCGTCCTCAGCGCTCCAACGAGGAGAACCCAACGCCTCGCAGCAACAGCTACAACAACAACCGCGCAGGACAGAAAGATGACCGCCGCCCTCGCGTCGACCGCGCGCTGCGAAAGCAGGGATCTGCCATCCACCAGCCACACTCGCACGCCAGTCCCCAGGCATAAGTAAGTGTAATCGCTGAGAGCATTGACTTTTCTCTCTCTCTCTCTCTCTCTCTGGTGCATGTTAGACAGTGATAATCATCGCCTCGGTGACGTTGAGGATTTTCGTAAGCTTGGTCACGTTAGTAAGCTATAAACACACAAACAAGACGGGAAAGTTTGCGTCACATCGGTGCAAGCGCTTGAAGGAGAAGATGCAAGCTCCAGTCGAGTCAGAAAAAGTGAATGTTGAATTGTGGAAACTGGTTACGCAAGGTCCAATACAGGAAGTCCAACCTTACGGTTCTTGTAGAGGAAGATATCTCAAAAGCTGCTCTTATAAAGGAAGATGCAGACGGAGGGATCGTTACAATTACAATTCCAACACAACAAAAATCAGACTGGATCAAAGTCTTCCAGCAGCACAATCGCAATTACCAAGAACTCACCATGAGCCGCTGCATCGCTGGGCTCGCGGTGGCGCTCATGGTGCTCAAGATGGCCACGTGGCTCGCAGTCGTGCGCTTCCATGGGTCTAATGCGCTCAACGCCGCGTACGTGGCGTGCACGCTCCTGATGCTCTGGAGCTACGCGCTTGCCGTGAGCGTTCAGCCCACGGGTCGTCCACCGATTGACAACCGTGTGCGAGCAGCTCATTTAGAGAAAGCAGGAGGCGATGACGAAGACGACGAAGTGCGGGAAGCGACGCGCTACTGCGAACGCTGTGATATGCAGAAGCCTGCGCTGGTGCACCACTGCTCGTCGTGCCATCGCTGTGTTTTCCGAATGGTATGCATCCTATTTGCCACTGCACTAGCTTCATTTTAAATCGCTGACATGTGTGCTTGATTATTGCATTTGCGTACGACAGGATCACCACTGCCCGTGGACGAATAACTGCGTCGGCTGGGACAACAAGAAGTACTTTGTGCTCTTCCTCGTGTACACGTCGCTGAGCTGCCTGCTCTTCAACGCGATAGAGTGGGAGCTCGTGTGGCGGCCGCAAGAGCAACAACGGCTACAGGGCCAGCGACACAAGCCTGCGGACGACATGTCCCTGCTGCAGCTCACATGGGCGCTCTCGCTCTTCGTCGGCGCGATCCTGACGGGCTACTTGCTCTTCCACATCTGGTTGCTGTACCGCGGCATGACCACGTTCGAGTTCCTCATGAGCAAGCGCGGTGAGCTCGAGGGCAACTCTTTTTTCTACAATGTCCAAGTGTACTTTGGAAACAATGTGGCGCTCTGGTGGCTTCCCGTAGCTCCGGCATTAGATCCTGCAATGGGCGGCAAAGGTTCAAGACAGCACCGAAGAGAAACGCGGCAGCTCATGACGTAAAAGAAAAGAGAAACGAGATGGAATTTAGTGTGGAGGTTTGCTAACTGCAAAGGGAGAATCAAAGCACCAGTGCCTTCACGGCTCTCACAGTGTATACCTATGAATGACCCCGACTCCAAGCAACTCCTCACTTGTCCTTCTTCTTGTCTTTCTTCTTCTTCTTCTCTTTCTTGCGCTTCTTGCGCTCCTGCTGCAGGTCGTCGAGCGTCACGCGGTATCCGGCGAGCTTGGACTCGTAGAGCTGCTCGAGCTCGATCGCCATCTGGAACACCGGCTCGCCCACGCGGTTGAACGTCTTGGCGTTCGCGACCATGAGTTTGATGTCACTCGTGAACTGGTCGATGCGCACGTACTCGGCTTTCTCCACTTTTTCCTATTGTTGAGTATCAATTACAGTTCAGTACGGAGCCAGTTTAAGAGACTCAACCTTGGCAAGATATTCAAGCCCCCTCACCTTCATCCGTGTCAAGTCCATTGGCTCCTTGACGAAGTCAAAGTAATTGGGCACGCCAAGACGCTTGCAGTTTTCCCTTGTGATTTTCTATCAAGCAGTCCATCAAAACAAGGCAATTGAATGAAAGCGAGATACAACAACGACAGACAGGCAATGAGCCATAATCAACATACCTGGATGAAAGGGTTCCCTGCTTTGCCGCTGACGATCCAGCCGGCCCACGTAAGTCCGCGCAGCTCCGTCACCAGCGGCGCGAGTAGCTTCTGCAGCAGCGAAGCATCCTCGCGCTCGCGCTTCTTCTTCTTCTTCTCCTTCTTCTCCTTGCGGTCCTTCTCATCCTTGCTCTTGCTCTTGGCCTTCTCCTCCTGCAGCTGCTTGTCCTTCTGCGTCGGCGGTGGCGCGTGGATCAATCCCGACGACTTATCTGTTTTATACAGGAAAGTAATAACAAAATGCAGCCCGTGAATACAACTAGATAATGATAACGATAACCCTCCTCAACAGCGCAAAATCGTACGATTCTTGAGCGTGTGCAGCACAGGGCCATTCTTGCTCGCTGCGGGCAGTTGCAACGCGCTCTTGACGACGCTCTCCGGTAGTGGCTCGATCGGGCGGTCGAACGGCACGCCCTGCAGTAGCGACAGCAGGTCGCCCTTGGCGTCACGCGCCTCGGTCGTCTTCTCACCCACGCCGCGCAGCAAGTGGTGGTACGTCGTCGGCAGCTTGGTCTCCGCCATCTTCGCTAGATGCGACTCGAGCTTGTAGTGCTTCATGAGCTCGCGGTAGTTCACCTCATCCGGCTCGACTATTAAAGCAGAACAGACACATACACACACAGCGCTATTGGTGAATGACAATGATACGAGATGCGAACAACATCTTTCTGAGAAAGGTGAGGAGGAAGGCGGCAAAGAGACACTCACTGTTCTGCGGGCCGCGCAGCAGATAGACCGAGTCGGGGTCCACAGACGCTGGAGACACATACGCATACACATACACAAATAGAAATTAATCATATGCGTTAGAGACGTCCCCATGATTCATACGCTCGAGCGACGAGATCTCTGCCTCGATGGACGCACCATTCGCCATTTTGCGCACTGGTTTCCCAATGTTCATTCAAGTGCAGAATTTCAGAACCCAAAAGGCATAAAATAGTGTACCCACATAATTTAGAAATCTAAAAAATAGTGTGAGCCACGTAAAGTGAGGCTTTTTTCCTGAAGCGCGCCACTCCAATTGCGAGTTTGATTTGATTTGGAGCCACTCTCACAACCAGCAGCAGCATGGCGGAAGTGACGGTGTACGCCGCGCTCGGCACCAACCTCGGTAAGACTCTCTATGCGTTAGCAACCTGATCACACGTGTGGTTTAACAATATGCTTTTTACACATATGCATTGCACTCTGTTTGGCTCACTTCTGAACGCCATATACAGGCGAGAAACTCGCCAACTTGGAGGCAGCGATCGACATGCTGAACGAGCTCGCGGGCCGCGTCCAAGAGACCTCGCGACTCTACTGCACGGCGCCGCAGTACGTGGAGGACCAGCCGTCGTTCTTCAACCTGGTTCTCAAGCTCACGACGACGCTCTCCCCTGAGGCGCTCCTCGAGGTGTTCAAGAAGATCGAGCGCGAGATCGGACGCGTCGAGTCGTTCCGGTACGAGTGTGCGCATTGCAATGCACAGGCTGTTTCAGCTGTGTCTCCATCGATGCTCGCTAATGTGGATACAGCTCTTACGCTGTATAAATGTATGGATTTCGATCGATTTGATGCAGCTATGGACCGCGACTGATTGACGTGGACGTACTGTTCTACGGCGACGAGGTCATCACGACGCAGACTGTCGACGGACCGCTCATCGTCCCGCACGAACGCATCCACGAGCGAGACTTTGTGCTGGCACCATTTTGTGACATCGCGCCAGGTAAGATTGCATAACTACTGCGTGTATTGATTCTACTATCAAATTACACTCGATATTCATAATGCTGTGGGTATTGCTATAGAGTTCGTACACCCGGGTCTCAAGCTCACAATGCGAGAGCTTTACGCGCGTCTGATTGCATCATCTCAAGCTGCTTTCATTGCGCCTGTGCCCATGCTGCCAGTGATCAAGTCGTCACCATGGCAGCTGGGATCGAAAACGTTCGTGATGGGCATTCTGAACGTCACCCCCGACAGTTTTAGCGATGGAGCCGACCTCAAGACCGCCCAGGATGCGATCGAGCGAGCGCTCGATATGGAGAACAAGGGTGTCAACATCTTGGACATCGGTGGTGAGTCCAGCCGTCCAGGTGCTGAATTTGTGAGCCTGGAAGAGGAGCTCAAGCGCGTGATCCCTGTGATTCGTGGCATCCGTGCGAGGAGCTCAATCCCGATCTCGATCGACACCACGAAAGCAGAAGTGGCTCGTCAAGCGATTGGCGCTGGCGCAAATGTCGTGAACGACATATCCGCCGGCCTAAAGGATGCTGAAATGCTGTCTACGGTTGCCAAATTGCGTGTTCCGGTACGTCGTGCGCTTAACTGAGAACTGGCTAACCGGTCCACTTTGAAATACTAACCTGTGTGTGGATATTCTCGTTATGGCTCGCAGATTGTCCTGATGCACATGAGAGGAACGCCAAAGACGATGTCGGAGCTCAAGGTATTAGCCTATTTATGACGATAGGAGGGTTTCCATTGAGATTTTGTGTGATATGCTGATAAAAGGTATTGTTTGCTTCCACTGTAGCAATATGAAGATGTTGTGACGGAGGTGGCTGAAGTGTTGAACGAGCGTGTGCAGGCGGCAGTCGCAGCAGGCATCTTTTCGTGGAACATCGTCGTCGACCCTGGCATCGGATTCGCGAAAGCGGGCGAGCTGAACTTGCAGCTACTGCGGAAGCTGTCTCAAGTTAAGACAGCGTGTCGTGATCTGCCAATGTTGGTAAGGATCATATCGTTCTCATATTCATGTGTATGCGCTGTGTTGGCATAGAGAACGGACAATATCTGACGTTTAAATGTTCACATAATCAGGTTGGAGCGTCTCGCAAGGGCTTTATTGGCACTATTTGCGGACGATCGGACCCAAAAGATCGAGCGTGGGGGACTGCGGCGACCTGCTGCGCCGCCATCGCGGAGGGTGCTGACATCCTTCGCGTCCACGACGGCCCAGATATGGTCGACGTCGCGAAAATGTCGGACGCTATCTGGAGAAACAAGGCTTGAGAAACCACCCATCACTGCCATATTAGAGATCCCTAATGTGCCAGGTCTGATGGATGCTGCTGGTCTGAAACCTCATGCTTTTCAATTGTCTTAGGACCAAGCCCAAGCTTTCAGAGTACCAATCACCTCCTCCACTTTTAATAGACTGTGCAGCGGGTGAGCGCGTGTGCTATTTTCTGTCGCTGCGCCATTATGATTCGGGTCTGTTGTTCACCAATTTGCACTCAGTCCACTCACTGGAAGACCAAAGGGCCAACCTTATGCCTTCACTATTCAAGTCGCATCCACTAGCCTCCTTAGTGCAAGAAAACTCAGGTTGCTAGTGAGCTCACAGAGTGGAATTTGTCGGAACAGCGAAACAACACAATGTCGGAGTACGGCAACGAAGACGACTACGGACAGGATAACCTGCGAGACGCAGAACCCGCCTCCTACTCAAGTGAGACCCCGCACTTCGACGCGCTCTTTACTCGTTACGATGTCGGCAATGGGTAAGCTTGACAGTGCACTGGTACGTCGTGAAGATCAATGTTGGCAACATGATAATGAACACGTTTTGGGGGTGAACTGTGCTTTGTGGGCTCAGGTTGATCGGCACCGAGCATCTGGGCAGTTTGCTGCTCGACATGGGCTTCAACGCTGCGCCACGCGTTCTCGACCGCGCACTCGACGACATGGACCCGAACGCGGCCGGAGAGATCTCAAAGGTGCGTGACTGCTCAATCTATCTCTTAAGTAGCACCTAGTTGCCTGATGACTAACAAACTCGCTTATCCTTGTGCAGTTAACCTTCCTGGAGTGGTTTGAAGAAAACGCAGAAGACATTGAATCCCCTCAGCCCACACAGGCGCTGACCACTGCCACTCCGCGCAATCACAAGGACAACGGATCGATCAGCCAGCTGCAGAGCGCGATGCTGGACGCAAAGAACGAACGCAAGTGCGCCGAAGCCGATGTGCAACTACTTGCGAATCGGCTCTCGCATCTGCGGCAAGAGGAAGTGCACGCACAGCGGCGGATCGAAGAGGCGAATCGGCGCTCGAACGAGATTGAGGGTGTGAAGAAACGCAACCAGGAACACCAGCGCGCCAAGCAGCGCATGTTTGAGCAGATGCAGAAAGAGATCAAGCAGGCCTGCGAGTCTAACAGTACGTTTTTGCATGTGTGAACCATTGTGAACTGAACGCCACCAAGCTCACGCCATTGCTCTGGTGCTCTTAGACATGGCGGTCGCGCTCTCCCGCGAGCGCAAGCACCAGAACCTGTCGATGATCCAGTCCATGCGGTCGCAGCTTGTGCAGGAGACTAGGGAAGAGCGCCAGGCGAACCTCACTGCGATCCAGCGCAAGCGCGACAAGGATCAATACGAGCTCATGCAACGGTCCAAGGAGATCCGCACGCAGGAGCAGAGCGCGCTCAAGCGCCGCGAGGTGCTCAAGAAGAAACAGGAGAAAGAACTCCGGAAGAAATCGCACGAGAGTCTGGCTTCCGAGTTCCAGAAAAAGGTTAGTTGGCTGATTAGGTTCGTTTAGAATCTGTGGTGACAGGCAGCCAAACTTCGAAGGTGTCCTGGGGTTGTGCGAGGCTACGGGTACTGATCATTTTGTGTTGTACTGTGGTTGCCTGGGCTTGTTGCTCCGTAGCTCATATCGGAGAAGCTCATCAAGCAGATGGTAGCGGAGGAAGCGCAACTCATCGAGAAGCTGCGCATCACGCAGGAGATGCAGCGCGCGGCGTACGAACACCTCGAGTTTGTCATGCAGGATGACTGATTCAGCTCAGTAGAGAAGCCGCCTCCCTAATTAAGCATGACTCAGACACGCATTCAAAATCACAACATTATTCAAGCAGAACCACCACGACACGCAGAAACGGTACCCAAACAAACAACCAAGATACACAAATCAAACATCTTTGTTGACTAGTTTCTCAGTTGCGAGCTCCATTCAGCTTTCTCTCCGTCTCTTGACGTTGATATCGCACTAGGTCATTCACTTCGAGCACCAATTGCCATTCGTAGTGACAGCGAGTAGTTAGAGTCTGCTCGCCGAGCGGAACGTTGGCGGGCGGTGCTGCTTCGCGAGACGCACAACGTCCTGCGCGCAGCCCCACTGCAGCGTGTGGCCCGAGCCCGCGTGCGCGTAGTTGTGGATCACGACCGCGCCGTTGGAGGTCGTCGTTCGTGGGTCCACCTCCAAACGCACGCCGTTCGTGCGCTGCGGACGCAAACCCGCGGCCTGGCCGAGCACTTTGCTGTTGCGCACTTCAGGGTTCAATGCACAGCAGCGCTCCCAGATCGCACGGATGTCGCTCTCGTCGTTCGCGTTCTTCCAGTTGTGCGGCTGCACCGTGCCGCCGAGTACGACTTCACCGCCGGGGCGAGGTAGAATGTACGTGTGCTGCGAGTCCGCGTGCACGACCATCGTGAACTGCTTGATGTTCGGGTTGTGGACCTAGTGGTAGTAAGAGCAAACGCATCGCATCAGCATCGTTTGTTAGACTCTCAGGGCTTGACGCTTGACTTATCTGTGTGTGTGTGTGTGTCTGCAAATTGCACGCACCTTGATGGTCTGGCCGCGAATCGGGAACGCGGTGTCGTCGGCCACCAGCTCTTTCGCGCCGAGCCCCGTGCAGTTGACGACCACGTCGCAGTCCGTGATCTCGTCCAGACTCGCGAGCTTGCGCATCTCAAACGTGCCCCCGAGGCGCACGATCTGTTTACGGATGAATTTCATAAACGTCCTGTTCGTAGCATCCACATACAAAAACAGCACGCGTGCGTCAAAGAACTATACAAACAGCGATACAAGCAACACAATAATAGCACACGTACGTTGGGTTGTACACGATCGTCTCGAACGCAAAGCCGTGCGCAGTGCCCGAACAGATCGCCTCGGCTTCCTGCGCGCTCAGCAGTCGAAAATCCCGCACACAGTGCGCCCAGTACGGGTGCACGACCGCCGGTGCACCTTCGGCCGAGACATCCATGCCCTTGACAAAGTGGATGCCGGTCTCCTGCTCGCCGTACTGCTCCCAGAGCTTGGTGAGCCACGCCATACTCACCTCGCACCATTGTCTATCTCCATACGATACACAAAGTGAACCAGCGTCAGTCGTTCCAGTGCATGCCATGTTACATGCAATATAATGCAATAGTATAACAGCCACGACGATTGAGCTAGTGCATTACCGCGGCTTATGCGGGTTGACGCTCGCCGGTAACGCAAAGGGCATCCAGATGGCGCCGGCCACGTGCGACACGATTGCGTCGAAGCTCTCGGCCACCACGTGCACACGCTCGTAGCCGCTCTCCAGCAGCGCCAGCGCCGACGTGAGGCCGATGATACCGCCTCCCACCACCACCACGCGCGCCTGGGCGTGCTCTGCGGGTAACGCGCTCATGATCCTTCCGCGTGTTGAACTTGGAGCTTTTTGGGAAGTGTGGCAATTGGAGATGGGAAACGCAAGTTTGTTTGATTTGCAGCCACAAGAAACACCAGACAAGTTCGCATTTTATTGCGCAAGAAGGGTACTGTACCCAAAAGAGAACTTCAACGCGTAACACTCTCTCTACTTCTGATCGAAGCTTCGCATCTCAGATCTGAGTTTCAGTTTTTTGGCAGAATCAGACTGTGACTTGAATGTATCGATCGCGAACGAGGCGGCAGCAAAATCAATGGCACAATTTTTCACACGAAAGAGTTGTTTGCCTTCAGAATCAATACTATATAATAATCGCAGTTTTAGATTAAGGTTGGCCGATGTATCTGGCGCGCTTGCGTGGTGCGCAGAGCATCGGTTGGTGACGATACGCAATCGACTTGCTGACCACGAGCCACCATGGAATTGAAAGACTTGTCAGATGCGACTCCAGGCGGCGGGCGAGCTTGTGTGTGTGTGTGTGGAGGGGGGGCTTAGATGCAGCACTTCTCGAGCGGGATCTTGTTGGCTTCAGCAAGCGCGCGGAGTGCAGGGTCCGCCTGCACGGCCGCAGCGACCGCCTGCCTTGTCTCAGAGGCTTGCGCGGCGGCTCCGACGGAGACGAGGAGGGAGATGGCGAGGCAGAGGAACTTGTTCATGGTGAATGGCTAGCGGATTTACTTAACTTGTTTGCTTGGTGGTAGATTCGGAAATGGGAAAGCTTGTCACCTGCCATTCGAGTAACACCAGGCTAACCTCTCTTATTTGCCACTCTGCTTCTGTGCTTTTCGACCTGCTTGCTCAGATCGACCGAGCCGAAAGTACTCTTTTTTCTCCAGTTGTCCATCTGCGCTGGGGTTTTGCACGCGCAGTCATCAATCTGGCTGAAAAAGTTGCCTCGAATTGATGACTGCGCGTGCAAAAACTGTCCATTTAGTCCCATCATTTTGAACATACATTCAGGCAAGGAACGCGCAATTTGAGGTAAGTGCGATTTTCAGCCAATCAGCGATAAATCATTTATTTCTTACAAGGTTTTACAATGTTTTGCAAGTGATAAATCCAATTGATATTTCTTTGCGCTGATTGGTTGAAATGTGGATATGTACTTGATTTTTATGAGACTCGTCTTCTTGTGCTCCACCCGGTAATCGATTATGTATATCGCTTGCTCTGCCCGATTGTGTGACTGGAGTGCAAATCGAGATCTTAGTTTGAGAAAAAGACATTCTAGTGTACAAAAAATATAATGGTAACTTAGTCGGTTTAGCACTCATTTCAAGCTGCACGCACGCATTTGATAACAAGTGACAAGGAGACACGCAAAACTCTGCTACAATGACTGCGCGCGTAAGAGACAAGCGCTTTCCTCCGCGGCCTCGTCGAGCTGCACGAAACCTCTTGTATGATTTGGACGTCGAGACAGTAACACACTCACCAGAGCCTTTGTTTTTAGTTGCGGAGAAGAAGAGGCGATCACAGGTTTCTCAGACAGCATTTCAGACTTTTAGATTACGTGCTATCGGTGTTGATCTAGCTGTAAATGCGTGCGATTGATGGCAGACCTCTGAGATCGCTCGCCGTGGTCTCTGCAGGCACCATTTTATTGACCTACCAGTCACTTGACTGGACCAGACCTTCTCTGATTCTGATACGAAAAAGTGTATTCCCCTCCAAAAGTCTTTGTTTGATCGGTGAGGTGGGTTCTCTGCTTGATTGCTGTGTGTGGACATGTGTGCGCTGCCTGCCGTGCACCTCTGTGCACCCGTCCACTCACCAAGCAGTCATCCGCTAGAGCTCCAGTTTCGAACAGTAGGATTTTTTCTCCTAATCGTAGTGGGACGTCTGTGGCTACATGGGCGAAAGAAGGTGGGGCAGCGCTAATTCCGCCCAGGCGCTCGAGTCCACTCTTGCTGCAAGCGTCAACACTGCTACAGACAAACCTCCCCAAATCAATCTAAATTGATGGAAATTATTATGATTTATTATGACGATGTACTAAATTTGCAAGAAAAGCAGGAACTACTATTCAAGTAATATTCATAGTAAAGAACCCTAAAATGTGACCTCCCTATATAAAACCTAATACTTTCCGATACCACAGTAATTTCCTATACAAAAACGAATCGCAGTATTGTAGAACCTTAACAACCGATACCATTCACACAATGCAATGCAGTGAATACTTTAAAGTGAAGGATACTTCAAATCGATACGGCGCAGTATTGTTATTATTGATCTCGGGGGATTGAGTTGGAGAGGTTTGTCTGTACCAATAGTATACTGTACCGCTATCAGCGCCGTCGACGGAAACGACAACATACCAACCGCCAATTTGTTGCGCCAAAAGGACCGAGAGAGGAAATCAAGCCAATACTAAGTATCTGACATGACAGTGAGCTGGTAGCCTAAAGTGCTTCTGAAGTGCAATTGTATTGATTCCCAGCTCTCAATCCTTCAGTATGATATTATCATTCTGTCTGAATACATACTGTAGCTACTGGGAACTGAAGTTGCTGCTTCCACGTAACTGTCGTACTATTGTAATTTTTCAGGTGTGACCTTGAGCAACAATATGGTGTAGTTCTCCAATTTGAACGCGCGTATCATGGGCGACTGCGTGGCCGCCGGGATCTCCTGCGTGAAGTGGTCCATGGATGCCCAGCGCGCGTTCACGCGCACCATCGAGAGCACATTGTAGATCTTGCCCTTGGCGCAGTTCATGGCGGAACACGAGGCGCGCTTCAATTCCGCTTCTACTTTGTCTTTTTGTTTGTATAAAATCTGTTGAATGTGTTGGCTCGCTTTGCAATTGACTGGTGAGGCAGACCACAGTGGTAGAACGCAGAGGTGAGGAAACCTCTATCGTGTTTAGTTTTGATAAAAAGCAAATAAAATACCTAAAGGCTATTTACTTTTACGGATTAAAATATATATAACTGCTATTGAGTTTTGAATAGTAGCCCCTAATATACTTGATGTGAGTATGCCCACCATCTACTATTTTGGTATTCGAGAGCAGATTTATTTTTGGAACATTTTCTTCTAATATTTGGTTCCATGTCCACAAGAGTCTCTATTTTTTTGCTTGCTTTTGAGATGAGAAATACACTGAGCGATACGAAGGTATACTCACGCGGTCTTTACCGCTCTTTCGCTTTGTTGGACAACATGCCATCACATCGGAGCGACGACGCATCGATGAATGCTCCACGCTGCTGCCCACTGCGATACCATTCCTGCAGCCTTACAAGCTGTAAAATTATCGCATATTTGAAGGCTTGGACCAAGAAGAGACAAGGTCGCCACACTTGTCGAGAAGGTGAACGAGTAACGGTGTATGTGGCGTGCAGCATCAAAAAATAATTTTTAGCACGTTCGTAAAGTGCCCTCTACGTGATCGATGTGTTCACTATGAAGTGAAGCCTAGAAACGTGAGTGTTTAAACCAGTCTACCGAAGCCAACTGCTGGTGCCCTACAGGCATTCTCGCTGAAGACATCTACGGGCTCACTTAGGAAACTGCTGATCAGTGTGCCACTGGCTTCCATGTAACTAATAAAGTCGCCATTCCTCCAAAGCGCACGAATATTGTGATAACTCAACAGTTCTTATTTGTGCGTGTGATGCCACAGTGAACCATCACTATTGTCGTCATTCTGTCATCTATCTTTGTATGCCTTCTATAGCGATCAGCCTCTACTTTTTGATATTCTAAAGCACGCCACTGGAGGTAGATCTCACTAGCAAAGCAAAGCGTGTCTGCTCCCTCTGAGACGACATTTGACATACAAGACACCCAACAGGACGCGAACGATGAGCTGGACGACAGGAGAGGCGACAGATGGTGAGCTTGGTTAGCTTAGATGCAGCACTTTTCGGTCGGGATCTTGTTGGTGTCGTCGAGCGCCGCGAGCGAGCGGAGCGCTGGGTTCTTCGGCTGGGAGGCTTCGGCGACTTGAGCAGCAGACTCGAGCGCATGGGTGGCGCCGACGACCAAGAGGAGCACAACAGCGAGGTAGAAGAGCTTGTTCATGATTGGGATGGTTGGTTGGTGGCAAGTTTTGCAATGAACTGCTAGGAGTTGGGTTGGCTGAGCGCGTGGTGTGACCGATATGTTGTCTGGTCTGAGAGACTCGAAGGAATGTCGTTGTAGAGGCAGAAAGGAGAACAGAGTACTACGAGGTGATCGGTACTCTGGGCCAAAGATCAGATGGGGTGGCTTTACCGAACACCCAGACACAGGACTTGGCTTCTTTAGAGCTTTGGGAGGAGGAGTGGATACAAAACCTCGGATTGCGAGCTCTGGTGAAGAAGGTCAAGATGCTGTTTTCAACAACTCCGGAGCACATGTGTCATGTGTGGTAGGACAGCTTGTGCTATTTCGAGTTGTGGAGCTCTTTCGATTACTGTAGTTGAAAAATCTGGGATAGGCTCTGAGCTGCGAGTCACACGTGATCTCTGTACAGCACATGTCAAGAGACATTGTTGTCCTTCTGTTCCAGAGAGTGGGCGAGTCGCGCAGTAACTGACTGACAGACACTTCGAGAAGACGGAGGTTTACATCTGGAGAAAGCTTCTTCCTACAAGTACTTTACTGTAGCGTCAGTCGCATATTTGGCTATGAAAATCTGGCGCAATCTGCGTGGTTTAGAGCTCAGAAACACCCGTACGAGCGTGTCTTCTCGTGCGAAGTTGGTCTGTCGGATCAATCGTTTTCTGTCTCATATGGGGGTAGCTTTTCCGATGTTCTACCTTTGCTCAAGCTACAAGTAGTTTGAGGCGATGCTGCGTCATCCGTCATGATGAGTCGATTGAAGATCTGATATAATGATAACAAGAGAGTGTGCTAAAGTAAGAAATTGCAGATGGAGTGAAGGCGTTCAGACGCCTGGAACATAAGTCTGGTGTTCGAGTTTTGGCAAAAAGGACAGAGTAAAAGCACCTTTAAGTTATAGCAACAAATATTTTTGGCATTCCCTGGCTGTAGAGCATCCACACCGGCATCTTAGTACATACACACGACACCAACATTTCCAATAGCTGGTATTGAGCGAAAACATTCTTGGCTTTGGTTAATTTCATTCACACTTAATCCTGGGTCAAGTCATTTTCTTACAAGCAAACACTACACAGTCGAGGTTGACCATAACAACCAAACTGCAGCTGAACAGTCAGTCAAGTCTGTCCACTGCGAAGACTTTAGGGATTGGCATCCCCGGGTGGTTTGCTGAGCCGGCAATAGCTGTTTACTGTCGAGTTGCTGTGGTATGCTCGTTCACTGTTCGCAGCGCGACTCAAAGAGCTGAGGCGTCCTGAGCTGAGCTTAGATGCAGCACTTCTCGAGCGGGATCTTGTTGGCTTCGGCGAGCGCGCAGAGTGCAGGGTCCGCCTGCACGGCCGCAGCGACCGCCTGATTCGTCTCAGAGGCTTGCACGGTGGCTCCGACGGAGACGAGGAGGGAGATGGCGAGGCAGAGGAGCTTGTTCATGATGGATTTGACTTGGGTGTTTGGAGGCAGATTCAGAAATGATAATGAGGAGCAGTAGTCCAAGCAAGGCAGCGAGTGGTCTGGATGAACAAGACAGCAAATGTACGCAGGATGTAGTGCTTTGAAGTGCATGCAAAGGCGGAACCTCTGAGCTGCCCTTGACGGACGGAGCGAACAGATTGGTAAGATTAACTGTTGTTGACTGTTTGCTCCCCTCAGCCTTAACAATATTAGGAAGGTGTTTGATTCAGTATTCGTGCTGAGCGTTAAAACCTGGCGTCATCATGAATGTTCTTGGCGACGAGAATACGAAGTATTTGTATCCTGGATCTCTCTTTTCCAGAGAGAAAAATTTCTTCCAGTGAGGAAATATAGACGATAGTATTATTCGTAGTAAGTTGTCTGCAGGATTAGAAATAAGAAAGCGATATTACTGTCTGATGTTTCTGAAATTACAACTCCCAAGTTTGACATCAAGTACAATTTCCGCCAATCAGCGTGCAATTTAGTAGAATAGATGAACTTTCCTGTCCTCGGGTGGGAAAGTACACAATTCAAGTGTGTTCAAATCTATAAAGCTGCGCCATTGATCTTCCAGGCGAATGGTCTGGAGTCATCATCCTTAGTAGCTCTCCATTTGGCTACTCCTAGGTACAATCCTTACAGACTTCTGGTGTCACCAGGACTTTAATCATTCATCCATTCTACCCTTCAAACTCAAAACGTTCACACACACATGAGCAGTCAATCCAACCCAACTTAATGAGATGAGAATGGTACTCTCCGTTGTCGTCAGCTCAGAGGTTCCGCCTTTGCATGCACTTCAAAGCACTACATCCTGCGTACATTTGCTGTCTTGTTCATCCAGACCACTCGCTGCCTTGCTTGGACTACTGCTCCTCATTATCATTTCTGAATCTGCCTCCAAACACCCAAGTCAAATCCATCATGAACAAGCTCCTCTGCCTCGCCATCTCCCTCCTCGTCTCCGTCGGAGCCACCGTGCAAGCCTCTGAGACGAATCAGGCGGTCGCTGCGGCCGTGCAGGCGGACCCTGCACTCTGCGCGCTCGCCGAAGCCAACAAGATCCCGCTCGAGAAGTGCTGCATCTAAGCGTACGATCGTCAGCTTGATTGCTGTTCAAATCCATGTCTCCCCTAGTTGCTATATCCAGCATCGTCAGTGCTTCGTATGAGCGGCTGAGTCAATCAGTGCTTGAGTGACAGCAGTTCAGCAGCTGATCGTGTTGTTCGTTCATGTTCTAGGTGTTAAAGTCTGTTGTTCAGCATCGTTATGATAATGTGATTCTAGTACACCTCGAAAGACTGTACTCGAGCGACACTGCTTTTTTTTCTGATTTGATTTTTCGATTGAACAAAAAACTCGACTGCAGCTCTTGGCGATGGGGGTCTTGTCTTCGTGAAGAGCTCAATATACCACAACTCTTACAACGAACTCAAAAGTAAACAAGCCTCTGCTTCGCAAACGCTCAAATCACCCCGACTTATCCAGGCGCTCGAGACTGCTCGGTTGCTGCGGCATGCTGCTGGGGTGTGGTCGCTATCACTGCTGCTATTGAAGTCGATGCGACAAAATCCCGACCATGTGAGGCACTTTCTGGTGAGAAGATGTGGCATCCCATTTGAGTTAGCGCCTCGACTTCTAAGTTTGCATGACGAAACGGGATGGGTTTTCGAATTGCTTCCGTGAGTGAAGGTCAAGCGAATGATTGTTGAAACAAGTAAGAATAAAGGTCGAACAGTCAGTTTCCACGCCCCACGTGAACATTCCTCTGGTCGGCCTTGGGATCAGATC
Source organism: Pythium sp. MPC-2022a (assembly GCA_038050625.1). NCBI lineage: Eukaryota > Oomycota > Peronosporomycetes > Pythiales > Pythiaceae > Pythium > Pythium sp. MPC-2022a. The sequence goes on from JALBZB010000250.1 coordinate 24,251, forward strand.
GATCCTCTGTCTGTTGGCTTCGCTGTGGCTAACCAGCAGATGCATCATCTCACTCCTCAATTCGCCAGACACACAGAAATGCAGCAGCCCATTCGCTCTGCTCTACGCCGCCCATCAGCACTGCAGCCTGGCGACACGATCGCGTTCGTCGCGCCTGCCGGAGCTCTCGCTGCGATCGTCCCGCACCGAGTGGAACGCGCTCGTCAAGAGCTCGAGAGCTACGGCTTCAAGGTGAAAATCTATTCATCCGTGATCCGCACGCAACAGCAGAACTTGGAGATCCTGTTGAGCAACGAGGGCGTGGACCAAGAGACGCGCGATGCGTCGTCATCGCCCCTGGAGTTCTACAGCTCCGCGGACCCGCAGACGCGTGCTCAAGAGCTCATGGACGCGTTTCGTGACCCGCAGGTGAAAGCGATTCTCTGCACGATCGGCGGCTTCACGTCCCACGAGCTGCTCGAGTACCTAGACTTTGACGTAATCCGCGAAAACCCCAAGATCTTCTCGGGCTTCTCGGACATCACGTCGCTGCACCTCGCGTTTTACAGCCAAGCGCAGCTTTGCACGTTCTACGGCCCGAGTGCGATCTGCCAGTTTGGCGAGTTCCCCAAGCCGCTCTCGTACACGATGGAGTATTTCTTCAAAGCCGTGCAAGCGACGGAGCCAATTGGAAGTATTGCGCCGTCGCTACAGTGGACGGACGATAAGACGGCCAACTGGATCACGGGAATGGACATCACCTACGAAGACAAGATGAAGCAAAACGAAGGCTACGTGTGGCTCCATGAAGGCAGCACGTCTGGTATTATCCTCGGCGGCTGTCTGCCCGTGCTCCTCAACCTGCGCGGCACCAAGTTCTATCCTGAATTTACCGATTCGATCCTGCTTCTGGAAACCCCCGACGGCGCTGCGTTCGACAAGGGCATGTCCCTCAACGACGTCAACATGGTGTTGGGCTGTCTTCGAGTGGACGGGACGTTCGCCAAGATCCGTGGTCTTGTAATTGGCCGAGCGTTCGCGTACACGGACGAGCAAGTTGGAGAGCTCAAGCGACTGGTCAAGTACCACACGCGCGGCACGACGTTCCCAATCCTCTACGGCGTGGACGCTGGCCACACGAACCCCATGGCCACGATCCCACTCGGCTGTCGTGCGTCCTTGGACTCCTCCTCCGCGAATGGTGCGTTCTCGATTCTGGAAAGCGCTGTGGAGTAGCTATAATAGCGATTGCTATCGATAGATAGTTAAAGAGGGCTCACACTTACTAGAGTTATTCGGGTGGGAAGATGTATGGTAAAGTGTCATGCAGGTAAATCCAAAAGGCTGCTTTCTTCCAAGAAATGAAAGTGCTACACTTAAAAATGCAGGAGTGCACTGAACTTTAGAACACGCGATACGAATCAAACACAAGACACATCAAGAAATGAAATGCGAAGAAGAAAGAATCCTCTTCTCACTCTTTGCAGCCACTGTACCCTGCAACCACATATTGACATATTGCAGCAAACACCAACTTGGTTACGCGAGTTGCCTGCCGCGCATTCCTCCCGGGTTTCCTGGCAGCGATCGTGTTCAAAGCACCAACGATAAACTACTGTTGTTGTTATTAGACAATCCTATAATATCTAGCAAGCTACTGGGGCAGCTGGAAGTGCTAATGCGCTAAAGAGCTCCATCGAGTCCGAAGATCAGCGCGTGCATTCACTTCTATCGGTACAGCCTGACACATTACATTTAACCAACTGCGCGTTGTGGAGTGTGCTCAGTGTTCAACGTTTGAAAGTGGTGAGAGGGATCCAGAGACAGAAAGACTAGCTCGATGGCTTCAAATGCTGCCATTTGTGGTTTGTATCTCACCACGACGCAGCTGGCATTTGGCGTGTTTCTCATCGAAACCTAATTCGAAAATGGTGGCTTCCCATTTTCACACGAGCAAAAAGGTGGGGGATCAATCACCAACAGCAGTATTCTTTCTTTATTATGGGGAATCCCTGGAAAGAAGAAGCCTCGGCGAACGTTGTGGGTGCTCCTTAGAGCTTACTCTGCCGCGACGCCTCGAGCCACATCGCCTGATCCGGTCTCATGAGAGCCCAGTCACTCAACCCACTCACTTACCCGCGCCTCTTGGCACTCACTATTGGATTTCTCCAGCAGGTGGCACCCTCCACCAGTGCCAGTAGCAAACAGCAGATTCAGCAGCAGCCATCAGGCGGGGCGTGTCTCTCACTCAGCGACACACCTCATCTCTCTCTCAGTGGTTAGAAGAGCTCACTCATTGAGAGCCATCCACACACATCCCCCAGCCAGATGGTGCCGTTCGGGTTCACGATCACGCCGCCCGGGAGCCCCATGCCGCCTTCGCAATTCTCGTCCGCCTACCCGCATTTCAATTTCGCAAGCGTCGCCCGCACGTCCAACGACAATAGCCCATTCACCTTCGACATGCAGCAGTGCCGAGTCGATACGATCGCCGCATCCCCGGCCACGAGCCGCCCAGACTACGAACTCCAAGACGACAGCAGCTGGTCCACGCCCGCACCGACCAGCTACAACATGGACCGCGCGGCCGCGATCGCGCACAAGATCGCGCAGGAAGAACTCGCGCTGCTCACGCCAGCCGCGGTGCTCCGCTTGGGCGGCCAAATCGGCGTCCCGTTCGAGTACGAGGCCAGTCTTGGGCTTGCGGCCGAGCACAAGGCCGTGCGCTTCACGGGACTCTACGTCGTGAACGGCCCCACCGAGTCCAAGCACATCCGGTACTCGATGGAGATCGCCGTGCCCGAACTGCAGTTGCGCACGCGCTGCATCCAACGCTTCCAGAGCTTCTACCAGCTACGCAAGCGACTTCTCAAGGCCACTAAGCGCTGCGGCTGCCACCGTGTGCAGCCCGAGTACTACTACAACAGTGACAACTACAATAGGAACAGCAGCAAGCCCAGCTTGCTGCATTCGTCCTGGGACGAGCTGCCGTTCACAGCCTCCTCCCGTGGCTGCCGTAGCTGCCGCCGCGTGCGCAAGTCGCTCAAGATACAGGCGTTCCCACATCGCAAGCTCTTCGCCACGAGCGCGGTGGACGTGGAGACGCGTTCGTTCCAGCTGGAAGCGTTCTTGGGCGTGTGCACGCGCATGCTGGTGGACTGGGCCGGGTGCGAGCGCGGCAAGAAACACTTCGCGGGCGTCATGGGCAAGTTCCTCGGTGTCAACATCCTGCAGCAGCTCTTCCCGTCGCGTTACGGGCATGGGAGCGGCTACAGCGACAGTCTCATCGCTGCCAACCACATGGAAGTTGGCAGCGACGGCGGCTTTGGCGGCAGCGAGTACGCGCGGTCCGTGGCCACGACGGGGCTCAGCACGCGCTCTGATAGCAGCTACACGACCAGCACTGCCACTGCCAACACTAACGGAGGACCAAGTAGCGCTGGCTTCCATGTGGGTGGCGCGCCGTCCTGCCGGACGCTGCTGTCCACGTTCTCGTCGTCGTCGCTCTCGCTCCATGACGAAGACGATTATCAGTGAGGTGATGAGTGTATGTCAGTTTTTTGTGCAGGATCTGTTTTTGTAAGCACCTCGTATTGTAGGTATTTGGGTTTCATAGAGGATAAATCTTGGCTGTCGAACGAAGATAGACCAGTTAACTCCTGCTTGTCCCCTTCGTAAAAAAACAACGGTATATTATGTAAAATAAAAGAGTATGCAGAAGTCCCCATATTGCCGCCTTTTCCGCATTTTGAAAGCAACGGCAGCATTGAAAAATGAGTGCAAGTGCCGCCGCGGATGAGAGCGCCACATGCGCCACTTCAACACTCGCGCAGACGTTCCACGACGAGGGCTTCGTCTCTCTCAGTGAACACGCGCACCTGATCCCGTCTGAGAAGCTGGTCGAGCGTGTGCGCGATGCGGTGCTGCGCAAGTACGAGACGCACTTGCGCGACGCAAAGGAGAAGCAGATCGACCTGGCGCTGCTCAAGAACGCCGAGGTGCTCGCAGGCTTCTATGTGCGCCAGGGTGGCCGCGTCGACATGCAAATCAGCGCCATGGCGTTCCAGAAGCCATTGCATCATCATGCTGCTGCTGATGGCAGTACAGGCGATAAGGCGGTGGAGGTTACCATCGACCCCACGCCGTTCCAGGAGATGGCGACGTGCTGGCAGGGCCTCGTGAAAGAGATCTTCCGAGACGACGCCACTGTCACTGATGATACTAACGACAGTGCAAATAGCGACGGCGCAAAGGCAAACTACCGACTGGAGTACATCGGCTGCGTAATGTCTCGTCCGAGCGATGCGGACCAGAACTGGCACCTCGATGGCGTGCACCGCAACCTCACGCAGCACGAGAAAGGTATTAAACCATTATTGAGTACCTCTCTGTCCATGTATGCAACCCATACTAACTGTATGCCTAATCTATGATTGTAATGCTCTACCAGCGGACCGACTCAACGTGTTTGTTCCGCTCGTGGACCTGAACGAGCAAATCGGCGGCACGGAGATGAAGAAGAAGTCGCATTTCCGCATTGAGACCCCTCCTCTCGCTGCTGGAGATGGTGGGGGTTCGGCGTCGGCGGCGTCGTTTGAGCACTACGCGCATCTGGAGAGTGTGACGCACTTTGTGAAGGCCGGTACGCCTGTTGTCATGGACTACCGCGTGTGGCATCGTGGCCGCGCCAACGCTCTGGATTCAGAGACACTCCGACCGCTGCTCTACTTCAAGTACGTCAAGCTCCAGCCTGAGTATTCTGGTATTGTTAGCGGTATCAAGAGAACTGCAACAGAGTCGATAGACAACAAGAAGAAGTCGAAGAAGCGCGTCATGCTTACTCAGGTTACCAATTAAAATAAACCCTGGTTATTGTACTTACTAACGAGCTTACTTTCCAGCTTCTGCAGTCGCAATGATCGCATGGAACGTCGCGAGCTGGTCTGAGGAAAGTCCCGCCTGGGTCTCCACGCGCACCACGCGCTCCTGGTTGATTTTCTGAATAACCTCAAACGCGTCACCACTGACATTGCTAGGCTCATATGTGAGCAGGTGAAGCCAGATTTGGCTCGACGCGTCCTTCACCAGATCCTGTGCCAGCAGCTGGCGTGAGAAGCTCATTGTCTGGTCCACAGAAGTGCTATTGAAGAGATACACTGTGATATGGTGGATCGCGAGCTTGTACGCGAACGCTCCCTTGTCCATATTGATCTGTTTTTGCACCAGCGCCTGCTTCATCAACTGCAGCAGCTGCTCGTCGTGGATCTTCTTCGTGAGCGTAGTGCATCTTGCAAAGGTGGCGTGTGTGACCAACTCATCATGGGCATCAAACGGCTGCAGCACGTGCAGTAGTCGGCAGTCCTGGAGCTCCTTCCAGACCCACTTGCGGATCGCGAGCGGGAAATCGCTCGCGAGCAGCAGCGTCACGCAGCGCGCAAAGTGCGCATTGGCGTACGAGAGCGACGTGAAGTCCGCGACGAGCTTCTCGACAAACGTCATCACGATCTGCTCATCCGACGAGAACGATACTCCATTATCACCATTTTCAATAGCCCCAGAGTTGCTAAAGTTTGGATCCAAGTGCTGGAATCGTCGTAGGTTGCGCAGAATCCCGTCGTACAACAGCGTCGCGTTCCCGCTCGACTTCGCCTTGAGCACGGGCAGCGCAAACTTCTTGAGGAACTGGCTCAACGCGGTGTCCACGTACTCGTCAAAGAGCACGTCGGCGCCGGCAAAGAACACGTGCAGCAGGTGGAAGAGCTTGTCTTCGTCGCGCATTTCGCTCTGGTACGACACCACCACATTCTTCCACGCCACTGACGAAGTTGAAGAGCTCTGGGTGGTCGCAATCTCCAGTTGGTACAGGTAGCGGCACGTGGCGCTCACGATGAGCTTCATCTCGTCGCTCTCTGCGCGCGTTGGACCGCTCGGAGGAGGCTTTCGCTTGTCTCCCTGTCCGCCGGAGCTGTTACTGGAGAACTCCATGCGCGAGAACGGACAGAACATCCAGAATCCAGGCAGCGGCAGGTTCGAGCCAATGTACTCGCTCTCGTACTGCGGGATGCGCAGCTGGCAGGAGCTCTTGTCGCTTGGCGATGAAGAAATCGTAAGCGCAAAGTTGCGACGTGAGTGCTCCTCGAGCTCGGGCGTCGTGTTCACCAGTGCCTGATAGATAGGAATGAGTACGTGGCTCATCGCCGTCGCGTCGAATTCGTTGGCGAAGAATCCGACGCGCCGCAGAATCACGGGCTGAAAGAGCAGTTTCGTCAGCAGCTGGCTCAGCAAGTGCTCCTGACCGCTCACAAATTTCTCCATGAGCTGGAGACCGAGCGCGTACATGGTCGCAATGAAGGCGTCGTCGTAAAAATCTTTCGTGGCGACGATCAGATCGCCGGTCAAAGTCAACAAATCACAAACCAGCGCCACGTGGTGGACACTCAAGACTGTTTGCTGTCCGCTCAGTCCGCTCGCGACACTCGTGTGAAGGTACTGTTTCACAAGCAAAAGGAACTGCGTCGCTACGTCGTCTTCGTCCAGGTCGTCGCTCAGCAAGCCGTTCGCGATGACGCGCTGATGGAAATGCACCACATCAATCAGCGCTTCGTCGCCATCACCCAAGAAAGATGATGCTGCGAATACTGAGAGCGCTTTCCGAGTCGTAGCACTACTCTGAAGAGCCTGGAAGACTTCCGTCAACACACTGGCATCTAAGTGAAACTTGGTCACAAGTGGAGCGGTAGCGGTCAGAAAGCGCAGCGCCGTGGCGATCACCACGATGTCTCCGCCGTGCTGGTCGTTTTCATTATCTCCTCCGATGCTCTTCAGACGTGTGATCACTTCATCTCTGGCTTGGCTCATGAAGAAGCCCAGCTGGTTGAAATAGTGCTGCGCTTCGTGCACGGTTTCGAGGCCACAGAGCGCCTCCAGCGCAGCAAAGAGCGCAGCTGTGACGCTCGCTGGACGCTTCGAAGCGCTCCTCTTCTGGTCTGTTTCACTATCTTTCTCCTGATGTTGTTCGCCAGTAGGTCGAACGAGGTCGGTGCCACGAAAGCCGCACAAGATCGGGAACAAGTACGCGAAGCAGTGAAAGTCGAGCCCGTACTTGACCAGGACGCGCCAGATACGAAGGCTTTCGAGCTGGATCTCGGCGTACAACGCCGACGACGAGAGGCTGTTGCTGCCCTGGATTGCCAGGAAGCCCTTGGTGCTCTGGATCACGCCGTTGCCGATCAGGAATGCGGCGACCGCACGCGAGCCCTGGCAGAGAGCGCGCACAAGCACGAGTGCCTTAACCGTCAGCCGTAGTGCCGCCTCATTCTCCTCTTGAAGCGTCAGCACGTCCTCGTTCTCAATGAACTTGCGCTGGATGGCTTTCATGAGCTTAGCATTCGTGCCAATGTCCTTCGCGGCTTTTGGGGAATGATTGGCGATCTGAATCAAAATGTCGAGCATCTTCTCGGTCGCGCTTTGATCCGGAAGTTGGATCGACTCAAGAATGTACCGCAGGCGCGTGCCAATGTCCATATTGAGAAAGCCCTGGACAGGGTCCAGGAATGTCAGCTCTTCGTCCGAGATGGAGCTCCCGTCTTCCGGGGATTCGCTCGTATCAATGTACACCACTTCCTCCGTCTGCGGGGTCTCGAAGGACAGGTTTGATTTCTGAGAGTTTGTCGTCTTGGTATCGCCATCGCGCTGCTCTTCTTCCTTGATGTTCTGGTGCAAATGGATACGCGGCGGGGTCACGACCGTGCCATAGCTGCCTTCAAAGCTGGACTGAGAGGAGGATGATAGGACGCCGCTTGGCACCAGGAATGCATGCAGCGCACCGATCGCCGCGCTCAGCGCCGTGTAGTTCTGGTCGTCGAGTCCGATGCGCATGGTGATCGGCAGATCATTTGGAAGCACCCGCGGGAACACCTTGGACAAGTCGTTTTGCTCCTCCACATACTGCGCGCGCTTGCGCAGGATCTTTGTGATCGTCGTGAGCGCCATCGCCCGCTGGCTCGACACAGTGCTGCGTGCCAAGTGAAGAAGCTCCGCCATCGTGTACCCGGCAGCTTCGGGTTCGTCGCCGTGGTGGAAGAGCCCCGAGTGCGCTGGTTGTTGTTCCTGGCCCTTGTCTGCGCTAATGCACTCTCCGTTAAAGTCAAAGCGCTCGACAGTCGCTTGTAGCTTGACCTTTCTCGCTTTGCCTTTTCCATCGTTCTTAGTATTGGCAGCTGGTGCTGTGGACGCAGGCACCGACTGCATCCACTCGTGCTTGGCGCGTTCTTCAGGCGGCAGCAACTTGGCCTGTTCAATCAACTCATCCTCGCTCTGGATCTTTGCCAAGTCGATCGGAGCTGTTGGCACTGGCGGCGGCTGGTGCATTAACGCCTTCGCTTTCTCTTCGTCTTCCTCATCGTCGTTAACAATCGTCTTCCCCACCGAGACACCCACGCCAGTGCCACGCTTCTCTATTGCTGACGCCGGGATCTGGGTCTTGGTCTTCATAGTGCTCGTGCTCTTCTTCTTGTTCATGAGCTTCTCGACAAGCTTCGGGTCGAGCGACATCATGAGCTCCTGCTGGGCCTGGCGGATCTCGTCGAGCGACATTTCCTGCAGCCGTGCGCGGTTCGTGCGGTCGATCTCCTGGCGCTCAGGGTCCAGCGACGCCGCTTCTACGTCACGCTCTACAATCGCAGCAGCATTTGCTTGTTCCTGCTGCTTCTTCATGGCGCTAAATCGGCTCGGCTTGGCTGCGGTCGTCGTCTTCGTCGCGCCACCTACAAGCGGCTGGCGCGCGCGCTTGCCGAAGAGACTCTCTCCGCGGCGCTGCACGACCGGGAAACCCGTCGCCTGCGCGCGCGGCATGACGTTCACGTTTTGGATGTTGAGTTCGACCACATCGCGCTCCACGACGCTGCCGAGGATCTGCGGTCCGCTGACAGCGCCATCTTCTTCCTCTTCGCTCTTCTTCTCTTCTTCCTGTGACGCCGCGTTGGGCTTCTGTCTGTTGTTGGAAGTTGAGACGCCACTAGCGCCACCTCCCAAGCGCGTGACCTTGGCAGCCGGGCGCTTACTCTGCTTGAGAAAGTCCTCCTGCTCTTTGAGCAGCTGCTTGAGCTCGTCGTCCAGGTCGAGCCCCGCGATCGCCGCCGCCTCCGCTGCGGGTGCTCGTGGGTCGCTCATTTTGCTGCAGCTTTCAATATTTTTGCATTCGTGGTGGTTGACAAAAGCGCGAACGAGTGCCAACTTTGCTATTGGCCAATTAGAGGCAATGACATTTTCTACCAATAATAAATACGGAACAGATAGATATGCATGCTCATTGGCTGAAAAGGAAGGAGATATCGATTGGATAGTAATCAGAAAAGATCTCAAATGAAATGGGACATAGAGCTACTCACCAAAATGCATCACTTCCGAGACTCCGCATTGTGTGGAGTCTGCTGGCGCAGTACTGCACTGGTAGTGGCTGCCAACGCTCACCTCACGCAGGTTGCGCTTCAAAATTATCATGACGCAGTTGCGCTTGTTGCGTGATGCCCTTGCCTTTTGGGCTCTGACGACAGGTGAAGTGTAGCCACTGGCCCCCACTTCACTCCTCCATCATTCATCCGATCCATCCAATCATCCGATGTGCTGCTGCTATTATAAATGTATCAACAACTAAAGATTGCGGCCATTGAAGCCACGCGCGATGGTGATACTCATTGGAAGTCCCCGCTCATGAGAGCCAGCCTGGTAAGTGCCCAGTAACGCAAGAGCATACACACGCGTCTTGATCAATATTTCGTCCGTGTGTATGGTACAAAAAGGGTGGTTAATGCAAAAAAGTAATAGAAAAAAAGCGCACACACTATGCAAAATAAAAAAAGCTCAAGCTGCTGGCTGCGTCGTCCCTGTGATAAGTCTGTCCTTCCGTCGTCTCTCTCTCACTCATTCTCTCCATTCTCTTCACAAGGCTCAAGCCTCAAGCCTCGAGCCTTAGGCCTCAAGCTCTGCTCGCTTGCTGGCCTGTAGCTCCCTGTAGCTCTTCGTTCCTTCCGTCCTTCCTTCCGCCGCACTAGACACCAAAAAAGTCCATGGCGGACGAGAGCGCCTGCCGCGTGCGCACGGCCGCAGGCTTCGAGTCCTTCGGGTTGACCGTCGGGTCGATGTTTAAATACGAGTTCGGGTTCTGCTGCGGGTTCGCGCGCTGCTGGCCCGAGCGCGCGGCGCTGAGCTCCTGCTGGTCGCGTTTGAGGCTGCGCACGATGTGCGCCTCGTGCTCGCGCTTCTCGCTCTCCTCGCGGCGCACCTGGCGCTCAATGTCGTACTTCTTCTGGTGCATGCGGTAGAGCTCCTTCTCGGCACGGCGCAGTCGCTCCTCCACCACGGCGCGGCGGCGGCTCTCCTCTTCGCAGCGCTTCTCCCACATATTCCGCTGCTCCTCGAGCATCGTGCGCTCCTGGTTCCAGTGGCTGTATTGTGTATGTATCATCAGGAAATGGACAACGAACAGTGAGTCACTTGTGCATTCCGACATTCTAATTATAAACAGTGATGCCCATCAAAGATTAGAATGAATCATCGAGCAACCAGCACGCACCGTTCGTCCTCAGCCTTCTGTGCGTCTAGCTTGATGCGGTCGAGCGCCTCTTGCTCCAGTCTGTACACACACCCACACGCGTTCATACACAAGTGTCAGTTCATGCAGATCTTCAATACAAGTGTGTAAATACACCGCAATAGAACTATGAAGACGTACCTGCGCTCGAGATCCTCATTCACATATTCGAGGTCGTTCTGGCGGCGCGCCTGCGCCTCCACGAAGCGCTTGGCGTCCGCGAGCTCGCTCTGCAGGCGCTGCACGAGCTGCCCGTCGCGGCGGTGCTCGCGCTCAAAGAGCGGCACGTTGTCCATGTCGGCCTGCAATAATAAAATATGGTGATGATTAGCAAATGGCATGTGTACGTACTGCCTTGTGTTAGTTTTGTTTGCGGCTGCAAAACAAAGCAAACAAGGAAACAAGCAACTCACGCGCGCAAACGAATTCCCCCAATTGCCAGCGGCCACAGCTCCTTGCTCATGCGCTAACATCGCCGGAGGGGGTGCTCGCTTCCTCGGTCGGGCCGCACGCAAGCGGAAAGGGACTGCTGCCAAACAAGTCGCTCGCGCAAGTCCAACAACAAGTCCAACACAACAACAACAAGAACAAGCAAGCGCGCAAGTTCTTGTCGCGCGGTTGTGCGTGTGTCTGTTTGCTGTGTTTGGGGAGCGCGGACAAAAATAAAGTCCAGTCCTCACGCGATCCAAACAAGCGCAAAACCCTCCCCACCCAGCAAAACAAATTGACAAAACAAGCACAATTTAAGGGGATGAGAAAACAGGAATGTTCTGGCGTTCTGTCACGCAGTACCGTAATCCTCAAAACCTGTTCCGAACCAGATCCTTCACACATTTGCAGAACAAGATTGCTGGCATAAATGTCAATTTCTGAGATATGGTACATCTCAATTAAAAGCTCAGCTGCTCTGCTCTTCCTCCCCTTCCATAGTCAGCTCAACGTTTGCGCACATTATTGGCACACCAGTCAAGCGTTTGCAACCCAGCGAACGCGCTCGAACAGGGAACATGAAGGAGCCACCGGACTCGACCTACCGCTGTGTCAAGACGAGCCTCAAGAGTGTCGCCACGGACGATCTCGTCATCGAGAAGCTAAATGATCCCGCGCTACGGGCCAACGGCATCATGATCCACACTCTCCATCTGCCCAATCTGCTTAAGCTGTACCTGCTCCACTGTTGCGAGAAGGACGACAAACTGCCCACGCTCGACAGATAGTTCGTGACCTCAGTCATGAAGGTACTCTGCAAGCAGCCCTCCCAGGGCAGGCATCCAAAAGCCGAGACGGAGAGCATCAAGGGTACGCTCAGGGCCTTCTACGAGCAGCATTACAAGGCGTACGTGTCGGAGGAGCTGAACTACCGGCACATGAACACCGTGCTCGACTACCTCTCAATCGACGTCATCACCATGTACGAAAACAACATCAAGCAGAACTACGTCGAGTACGTCGAGCGGTACGTCAACGTGTCGTGGCACAAGAAAGAGCTGGTCATTATTATCAGGAGGAACAGGAGGGAGATGAGGAGCCGCCAGGAAGCGCTGTGCGCTCGCTTACGCAGGGTCAAAGACGACCTGCTCAGGCCACACCTGCCGAAGATGCCGCAACCCCTCTATCACGCGTGGATAAACGAGCAGAGCCACCTGGTGCGCCCTGCGAAGGATCTGAAAAGGGATAATGTCCTCTACGACATCTAGTACTCGTCGCAGAACTACCTCTCGTGCATGCTGCGCATGATGAAGGTGGTCGAGGCACACGGCACGAGCGTCAAGAACGCATGTCCACTGCGCAGCAACGTCGTGCCCAAACACGTCCGCATAGACACGATGTCGCTTGTCAACCTCTGCTTCATAAAAGATCAAGGTAAGCGAAGCGACTACTTGACTAAAGGCAACCTCGTCAAGCACCAAGACAGCACCTGGGGCTACTTCTTCAAGACCAACATGAAGTGCTTCCGCGCGAAGGGGTACACGTTCGACCACCAGATTGAGACGGACGGCGTTGGCTGCAGCATCTTCCTGAAGGGAGAGGATCTTCTCGGCAAGCGGGTGATCTAAACGAAGAAAGGAAGTAGCGAGACATACATCGACGAGGTTGCCGACTACGAACCCCTCAAGGGCAAGACGCTCGTCACGATCAACCCCAACATGAGCGACCTGTTGTACTGCATCGACAGAGACACCAAGCAACAGGCAACGTTTCGATACACACAGGACACGTGCCGCA
>JALBZB010000251.1:0-37035 GCA_038050625.1 Pythium sp. MPC-2022a
TTTTGTCGCGTCCTAGAATAGTGACTCCCACTTCAAATGGCCGTCCTGGGCGACCACTTGCTTGTTTCGAGCTCGAATTACATCACCAAACAGAACGCAATGCGTTCTATCATGTCTCAAAAACTCACGCTCGCAAACACATTTTTGAAGAAAAAATCGACCGTTTTCGGATTTCTTTACTCTGTCCCTAACTTTTTGGCGCGCACTGTACACATTTTCGATCACCATCACATGCTCTCAAATATCAGCGCTAAAGCTTGGGTTACTCTTTGCCACTTCTGTCAAAATTCTGATGATCTATTTTAAGTGTCAGAAGTGGCAAATCGCTTTTGTGAGTGACGGTCACAAACTTGTTATTATCGGACGTGATCCGAGCCAATTGCTGTTTGAGGGAGAATTCCCTCGCTTGATGCAGGCTTTAATTGACCCAGGCCCAGACCCAGACACGGACACGGAAGGACAGCCAGTGCGAAAGTTCTTGCACTCTTGCTCCCAATTGAAGAAAACCTTTCCGGTGAGTGTGGGTTGATTAGTTTGCTCCCAGTCAGCCCAGTGAACCGCCGCTCGATAGTCTCCTTCATTATTCATCTCCCCTCCACCTCTCAACCAGCTACAGTTGTGCACGACAGACAGCAGCAGCAGTAACGATGGCGAAGCACCCCCAGCAGCAACAAGCAGAAGAAAACGGTCGAAGTGACCAGGTGCGCAGGTTCCGCGGCTGCCTCGCGCTCTGCTTCACGCACGACTCACTGCTTCTCACGCACTTGCAGGATCTGCTCGCCACGCAAACGCAGCAGCCACTGCTCGAGAATGGTGCAACCCCCCTTGCTTCCTTTGAGCGACTGCCGACAGACCAGTGGCACATCACGCTCGTGACCAAAGCTGAACTGCACACCCTGAGTGACGACGCAATAGAAGAAGCGAAGGCGCTGATGCCCAGTCGCGTGTTCCCCATCGGACTCGGCGGCGCAGCCTCACACTGCGACGTGTTCTTCATCGTGTGCGTGTGGCTGAAGGCGCAGTCGTTCCGGAAGAAGCACGGACTCCCGCTCAAGGACTTCCACGTCTCTGTGTCACAGCAGAACAACCACGACGTGGACAAGACCATCAGCGCGCTCCTGGACAACTCGTCATCGTCCTCTTCTAGTTCCTGGATGGAGGCGCTAAGCATGGAGGCGCTGGAAGCTGTCACGAGGCAATTGCTGCTGGAAGGAGAGAGTAAATGCCAGTACGCGCTACACGTCGCGACGCACTTGTGCGCTAAGTTTGGCGCTCAGACGACGCGCGGCTGGCTCCGACTGGGTGAAGCAGCGATGAACCTCCAGCAACACAAGCTCGCGATGCTGAGCTTCGCCCAGGGCTTGGAAGCAATGCTCGCAAGCAATAAAGCAGGCGAAGACGACCAACCGGGACTACAGAAGCTCTGCCTCACGCGCATGAGAGCCTGCGCCAAGTTCACCGAGTGGGGTCACGTGTTCCTCGAGAGCGAGATGCAGGAAATCCCGCGCTCGCTCACCCCGTTCCTGCTCGCGTGCCGCTGGTCCAACGCGCTCTGCTCCAGGATCCGTGACAGCTGCGCTGAGCCAGTCACACTCTGCTTTTTGCCTCGCGAGAAGCTCTGGATGATCGCGGCCAAGTCGGCGACGCTGTCTGGAGGAAACTTCACGAACAACCACTTCTACAAGCTCCCGCGGTTCTTCCGCTGGGTCGTGCCGTTCACGCTCGCCGCCATGTCCGAGCCACGCGACGAGGCCGACATCGTGCACCTTGCGTCCAGTATCGGCATCGGCCACATCGTCACACTCACGAAGGAGCACCCGCTGGAGAGCCGCTGGTTCCCGCCGCTGCCCAACATGATCAGGAACACGTTCTTGCCGGTGGAGAACTACGAAGCGCCGACACTGGCGCAGATCGACCTGTTCATCAATATCTGCTGCTCTGGCTCTAGTGACTCCAATGGCTCAAGTGACTCGCAAGCGCCTGTGCTGGTGCACTGCGGCGGCGGCAAGGGACGCGCGGGTGTGATGCTCGCGTGCTACCTCGTGGTGTTCGGGTTCAAAGCGCCGCCGTCCGATCTGGCCGAAGACTGGACCCAACCCGCGATGGCAGCGGACGAGGCGATCCGAGCGCTGCGGGTGATCCGACCGGGAAGCCTCGAGACCGCGCGCCAGGAAGAGATCGTGAACGCGTACTCGTCTTTACTGTGGAAGCGTCGGTCCGTGCTGCCAGTGCCCGTGGATGAACCGATGACATCCAAGCCTATAATCAGTGGCAAACCACTGGATGACACCGATTTACTCCTATTATGTGGGTTACCTGGCTCGGGAAAGACCACGTTCCGTCAAATGTTGGTCAAGCGGTCTTCGGGATTGAAACCTGCGAGTCTGAGATGGCTCGAGCTCAGCGGCGACGAGGACGGACGTCAGGGCTGCGAGCGCAGCATCGGGCTCCGAAGCACCCAACGAGCCATCTTAGACCGCGTGAACGGGAAACGAGAGGACCGCAGGGTGTTCCTCGAGCTCGCGTCCACGTGGCGCAAGCACGCGACCGCCGTCTTGTTCGACTTTGACGCAGAGTTGTGTGAGTACCGCGCGCAACAGCGACCCAACCACCCGACGCTCCCGCCTGGGCGGCGCGTCCAGAGCGCGATCAAGCAGCACTCTCAGGAGTTCACATCACCTGAGCTCACCGAGGGCTTCCAGAGCGTTGTGCGAATCACATCGATCCAAGCTGCGAAGGAACTGGCCCAGATGCTCTCACCTCCGATCGGGTTGCTGCGGTTCCCACGCACGTCGCATGTGATCAACCTCGGCGCCGCGACCGACGACGACCTGATCATGGAAGGACCGGTATCTAGTTCCAGTAGCACTAGCTCCTGTAGTAACGAGCAGATTGTCATAACCGAGAAGCTCGATGGCGCGAACCTGGGCATCTCGCTCGCTGCGGACGGGTGCTCGATCGTCGTGCAGAACCGTTCACACTACGTGAACTCCAAGAGCCACACGCAGTTCAAGAAGCTCGACGCGTTTGTCGACGCGCACCGCAAGGTGCTGCACGCGATCCTGCTTCAGGACCCACTCTTCCCCGAGCGGTTCACCCTCTACGGCGAGTGGCTCGCGGCCACGCACAGCATCGCGTACACAAATTTGCATGACCTGTTCTACGCGTTCGACCTCTACGACCGCGAGACGCAGCGGTTCTGGGACCGCGCGGCGCTCGAAGTGCTCCTGAAAGTGACCAACCCGAGCGGCTTTAACACCTACAACGAGCGGATCCAGATCGTCCCCAAGCTCTGGAGCGGCCCAAAACTCCCCGAGGTTGACCAGCTCGTCAGAATGGCGCGCGAGACCCGCTCGCAGTTTTACGGCGGCGTCATCGAGGGCCTCTACATCAAGTGGGAGATGCCCGGGTACGGCGTGCTGCACCGAGGCAAAGTAGTGCGCGGTGACTTCATGGCCGGCAACGAGCACTGGACGAAAGGCACGATCCACTTCAACGGAGTCGTGCCCACCAGCGAGTCGCTCACGGGAATTGAGTAGATCAGGTTAACAAATTAAGTTTCCTAATGTTAATGGAGAACCAAACTCCACCTTTTTGCCAAGGGCTGTTGACTTGAAGAGCCATCCGTTTCAGCATTTTGTGTGCCGCTTTGGTCGATGGAGCAGCTATAGTTAAGTTGAGCTTTGATACACGTACGACTTCTCCTTTGTGGAACTCTATTGCTTTGCATGGTCTTCATGGTAGCAAGCTGCTAACTTTTGTATGTAAAGAACCCCAGGTACTCAAAACACAGGCAGGCAGACGCTTGTGCCAGACAGCCATGCAAAGCACAGCTGCCTTACCTTCAGCAGTAGCGGTAGTGCCAAGACCGCGAGGCGCTGAGCGCGTGAGAGTGTTCTGCCGCCTGCGTCCGCTGCTGCAGCGCGAGAAAGAGGGATGGAGCTACGAGGAGTTCACGCAGCAATTCGACGAAGACGACACCAGCAATGGCTCGGATTGTAGCAGCTACAATGTCAATAACCATGAAGAAGGCAAGGAGCAGACGCCCGAGACGACGTTCGTGACCGAGAAGGGCCACCTCAACTTCTCCAGCAGCGCCAGCTCGGCGGTCTCTCTCGCAGGTGACGGGAAGACCATCCACTACCATCCACAGACTCAGAACTCCAATAGTGACAAGAAGGAGTTTGTATTCGACGCGAGCCTCTCGGAGAGCGTCGACCAGAGCCAAGTGTACCAGCAAGTGGCGCAGGAGATCGTCCAGAACGTGCTCCAGGGCTACAACGGCACGATCTTTGCCTACGGGCAGACATCTACGGGCAAGACCCACACGATGGTCGGCCGCGAGGGCCAGGACCTGCTGCACGGCGACCAGCGAGGCATCATCCCGCGCGCGCTCGAAGAGATCTTCCAAGTACGTGAACCCTCATACTTCTACATTGCAAGGTTGGGTCCCAAGCAAAAAGCTCTAGGGCTTGACTGACTGACTACCTCACCTTTGTATCGACCCTGGCTTCAACAGTGCGCTGACAAGACCCGAGCGCAGACCAAGACGAGCGTCGCGCTCAGTTATGTGCAGATCTACTGCGAGCGCGTGTTCGACCTGCTGAACCCCGAGACGTCGCACTCGTCGATCCTCATCCGCGAAGACCCCGACCGGGGCGTGTACCTCGACGGTGCGTCCTGCATGCGCGTGGCGAGCGTCGGCGACTGCCTGAGTCTGCTCGAGAGCGGCAACGCGAACCGCGCGGTCGCGAGCACGGGCATGAACGCGCACTCGAGCCGCAGCCACGCGATCCTGATCCTGCGCATCGAGCGCAAGGAGTTTCCTACGGTAACTACTGGGGCTATGAGCTCTGGTAATAGCAATGCTAGTCCTCCGACTCAGATGATCAAGATCAGCAATCTGTACCTTGTGGACTTGGCTGGCTCGGAGCGCGTGAAGAAAGCCAAAGTCATGGGCCGCCACGTGAACGAGCTCAAGGCGATCAACCTGAGTCTCTCGGCTCTAGGCAACTGCATCTCGGCGCTCAGCAAGAAGCAAAAGCATGTGCCCTATCGCGACAGTAAGCTCACGAGGCTTTTGCAGTCGAGTCTGGGCGGCAATGCGAAGACCGCGCTCGTGATCACGATCACGCCGTCACCCACCGAGGCCCACGAGACATTCTCGACCATGCAGTTCGGCCAGCGGGCGATGCAGGTCGCGGTCAACGCGCACTGCAACGTGCTCTCGGTGCTCGACTACAAATCGCTCTACGAGGACATGCAGAAGCGTGTCGACGCGGTTGACGAGAGAGCCCACGCGCTCGAGTACGAGGTGCTCGAGCACAAGAGCAATGTGGCGCAGTATGAGGACCAGCTGCTCAAGGCGCAGATGCGCATCCAGCACCTGGAGTTCGAGAACCAGGCGGGGAGAGCGGCGCTCGAGGCGAACGCGCGTCAACAGAGTGGTGATACAGGCGATGGCTCAGGGCCACGTGAAGCATTGCTTGACAATGGTGTAAGTACTAACACGGTTAAGTCCCCGATTCTCACACAGCAACTCGCGGAGCTCGTGACGAAGCATGATCAGGATGTGAACAAGATTAAGGAGAAGTGCGACCTGCAGGTGCACACGTATATGAAACGGGCCGACCAGGCGTCGCAGGAGTGGCACGAGGTGGAAGACGCGCTCGCGAGCGAGAAGCTCCAGGTGCTCAACTCACTGCAGGAGCTCAAGGAGTTCAAGTTGCGCTACTTCGAGCTCGAAGAGGAGACCACGGACCGCATCGCCGAGCTCGTGCAGGAAGTGAAGGAGAAAGAGCGCGAGGTGAGGGAGGTGGTCGACGGCACGAAGGTGCAGCTTGCGACGCAGAGGAAAGAGATCAAAGTACTGAAGAAACAGGTGAGGCTTGGGTTCCTTTGGATGTATTGTACCAGTCCTCTGGGGATCTAGGGCTTTTCGTTCAAACATCAGACTGGACTGACCGACTGTGTGAATTTATTCGTCTCTCTGTAGTTGACAGACACGGAGAAGGAGCGCGATAGCTTACAGGAGAGAATGGAGGCGGACTTTGTCCCGAAAGAGACGGTGAGAGCGACAATCGTGACATGTTGTGTCTCCTCGATGTGGACACATGAAGGACCACTTTGCTGTGAACGTATCCATGGTGGACAACCTGAGGACTCACCTTTTTGTCTCATCTGTGTTCGTGTTTGTCTCCTTCAGATCGCACAAATGGAGGCGCTGTATGAGAAGGCAATAGCGAAGCTGCAAGAGCGAGTTGGGTGCCTTGAGGTCAAATCTTCGTCCTCTAATAGCGGTGATGGCAACAGATCTCAGCGTAGAATTGTGGTCACGCCGCCGTCGAACAACCATTTCCCAGAGCGAGAGCGCGCCAACATTGGGGGTCCGCAGGGTGCAGGCAGAGCAGCGAAAGGTGGCAGTAGCGCTGGAGCTGCGAAGGCGATCCCAAAAATCGGTCGCATTGTGCCAGGCTCGAAAGCAGGCTCACTCCCAAACGGATTGCGATAGAGACACACACTCATAGTAAACCTCTGATGAGTTTCAATGTGGCGTGTTTGCAATTCACCAAGCATAGTTAACCTCGAGGCTCGTTGCTGTTGCTGCCGCTGCTGTCTTCTCTATCGTGGTCCCCATCATCCTCGTCGTCGTCTATGTCGTCGTCATCTAGATCCGCAAGCTCATCGAAGAGCTATACAACGAGGTTGGGAGTGAAAAAGAACGTGTGTTTGTTAGAATCACGGCTCACTGAGTCTGGTTAACAGCAGCACCTTGATAAAAAAACTCTCAGTACCTTGGCGTCTTCCCAGATGTCCTCAATGTACGTAAGCAGCATCACAAGCGCATCCGTGGGCTCTTCAACCTTCTCGACGCGCTCCACAAGCGGATGGAACGTCTACAAAAAGCAAAAGAGACAACGCTTGAGTCAATATTCTCAAACACACAGCTAGCATCACACACGCCTGAGTCTAATACAACACCGTCATCAAAGCACCTACCTCGCCTGTGAAGGTGACACCTCGTCCCTGTCCTTTCTCCAGCAGATCGCTCGCGCTCTCGTACTCGCCCTGACCGACCAACGCCATCAGCAACGGGAAATACGAACGCTCGGTGGGCGAAATGTCATCTTCGTCCGCGATCTCGTTCAGGATCGCGACGGCTTCGAACGTACGATCGGCGTTCACGAGCGCCTCCAGCAGCGCGTCGTACGCCGGCAGATCGAGGAACACGCCCTGGTTGAACGCTTCTTCGTACGTCTACACAGCACAGCATTGAGGTGCCATCCATAGAGTCAAAGTTAATATCAATAAGATTAGTAGATACAGAGAAAACTTTGTGTATGTACCTCGACTGCCTGGTCGAGCAGCTTGTATCGAAGACACGCGTCGACAACGTAGATGGACGCTAGCTTGGTGTAATCGTCCGGCACGAGACCCGACAATCTGCATGCAGTCCACATATAATCAGGTGCATCAGTACACACACGGCGATATATGAATTGCAAATGATAACGGCATCCACATTCATTGTTCCATCTCACCTGTACACGGACTGTAAAATGTCGTAGCTTTTCGCTGCGTGGACGGCGTTCTTCTGCTTTGCGAGCAGAATGGCGAGCTTCTGCAGTGTCAGCGTGCTCGGCGGCTCGCTCAGCTGCTGAAAGGCCTGCAGTGCCTGCGCAGGTTCGCGTTGCGCAATGCATTGCTCCAGTCTCGCGAGTACATGCGCGTTGCTGCTGTTGGTGTCTTGAAGAGCGTCGTCAACTGTGATAGCGGCAGGCGCAACAACAGGTCGATGCACACAAACGCTCGAGTGCAGCTGGCGGCGAGTCACCTGGCGCTGCTGCTGGAACTGGTGCTGAGAGTACAGCGCTTGAGCTACTGGATCCTGCGGCTGCTCGCGTGTGGCGCTGAAGCGAGCGTGGCGCCGGAGCGCGCGTAGCAAGAGCGACGCCTGCCGCATGTTACTGCTGCCAATTTTGCGATTGGCGAAGGGATGGAGGTGCACCAATTCACGCTTTGTTGAGTGACAAGCGAAATCGTACAGCTCCAGTCTGTCAGCCTGTCACTATTGTCGGAAATTACTGTACAGATATATTGCATGCATACAATTTTCAAGTCAAAATACGACTGTTTTAATCAAAACTACATTGTTGATGCGCATTAATGGCCATCAACTCGTCTTTGGACATAGTGCTCAAAGTCGCGTATATTTTAGAAATCACATGGGATCTATGAGAGGGAGGCTACTTGTTCTCAGTTGAACTCGTCATCGTCATGATGATGGTCGTCAAAGTCGTTGTCATCGTCACCATCGTCGTCGTCGTCCCTTTCCTCGAACTCAATCTCGATATCGTCGTCATCGAAGTCCGTCATGAGCTGGACAAGAAATGTCAAGCAACGAGGCAATGAGTGAGTAAATAGGTATACAAGTGAGCTAAATGTGCCAAGAGCCACGTACGCCGTCTTCTTCCAGCGCGTTGTTGACGTAGACCATGAACTTCTCGAGTCCATCGATGCAGTCCGGGTCGTCGCCTTGCTCCTCGCCCAGTTCAACCAGAGGGTCGTACGTCTGCAATACAATCAGCCAGACACACCATACACCTCAGCTTGCTAGTATCACACACACGGATAGGTAGAGATGCGAGTAGAGCTGTTGCCTGTTGGCAGTCGTACGTACATCGAGGGTGAACACGATCCCATGTGACCGTCCGTGATCGATCAAATCGATGAGCTCATTGTAGTCGAAGCGCTCCATGAGCGCCATCAGCAGCGGCGCGTACGTCTGCTCCGTAGGCGAGACGTCGTTCTGCGCGACGATCTCTTTCAAAATCGTCACCGCGTCGTCCACTTGGCCCACGTCCGTGAGTCCGCGCAGGAGCGCATCGTACGCCGGCAGGTCCAGGACGACTCCAGCATTCAGAGCTTCTTCGTAGATCTGAGTTACGAGTAGAGCAACAGTTAGTGAGCCATTGTGCTAGTACTTATAAAGGCACATACGTTGGATGTATCAAAAGCACAGTACCTCGACAGCTTGGTCAACCATCTTGTGTCGCAGACAAGCGTCCACGACGTAAATCGACGCCAGTTTGGTGAAATCGTCCGCCTTCAGCGCCGGCAGCCTGCACAATTATCGTAGCCAACCAGTTAGTGTCTTCACTTAACTGCTAGTAGTAGCATACATGATAATTGAGCAACCGAGTGTCAGACGCACATGTACACGCTCTTGAGCACTTCCTGTGCCCGTTCGATCTGCGCCGCCTCGCTCCCTTTCTTCGCCAACAGAATCGCGAGTCGCTGCGCAATCACGGTGCTCGGTGGCACCTGCAGGTTGTCGAAATGCTGCAGCGCCAACACGGGGTCTCGCAGCGCGAGGTTCTTTTCCAGCAACTCGAGCGAGCTGCTGTCGCTGCTATCATTCGAGACGTCTGCGGCTGGAAACGTGATGGGCTTTAGGTCAGATGATGGAGCTGTCGCCGTCGCCGCTGCGGTGCGTGCACATGCACTGTTGGTACCGGAGAGCAACCGCTGCTGCTGTGTCTTCACAGCTCCAAGAGCGGGTGCATATCTGCCGCTGCTGCCTCTCGGGGCCGTCACACAGCGGCGCCACGTGAGCAACGCACTCCTGCCGCTAGCGCTCTGCATCATGGAACAGTGTTTTGTTGATGATTGGGCAAATTGACACAAGATGAAAGAAAATGTAATGGTATAAACCAGATGGGCGACATCTGGCTTATGGTAAAGCTGGCTAATACCAGTTCATATCAAAATCAATGTCCAGTCTGTTTCTAATTGTAAACAGCATTTTGCAAAGTATTATTAGAAAGTACAACTTCATTTTGGCAATTTGGCTCAACTTAGAATGCGGGAACGAGCATTTTGTTTTCTGCCTTGCAGCAATCAGACCAGAGTTGAAGTCAACCGGCGGCGAGAAGGAAGAAAGGTCGATGGAGCGAGATTGACTACGGTGCTGAGAGTGCGTGCTGTGAACGCCCGCCTGTTGATCCATACGCAGAATGCTTAGCAGGTGATTCGCGCTCGGCGTACTGTAGGAGGATGTCGTGGCGGTGTACTACAAGCACGCAATGACAAAAGACGACCCATGAAACATATCTTGGTAAGAGTTGTATTTGTGTTAGAACCACTAACGTTAGGTTTGTTTGTGCATTTTTGCGTGTGGGATGCATACGTGTATGTTGACCTTGTCCACTAGGAAGAAGTGGTGTAACGTTTTGATGGTGCTGCCGTGTACATGTGTCCGAAGCAATGCGCAGCTCGCTCCTTATTGGGTCCAGTGCGGCGACACCTTGCCCAAGTAACCTCCTTCCTGCACTAAGTCGAAGAAGTGTCCCTCACCGCGCTGCACGAGCTCCTGTGGCTTCGCGTACGCGACAGCCTTGCCGTGATCGAGCGCCAGAGTACGATTCGAAACCAGTACCGTATCGAGGCGATGCGCGATCGTCAGCACCGTCGACAATCTAGGACGATGACGAACTCTGGGTTGTCTGGTGTCAGAACGACTCCGATACTCAACTTCTCCTTGCAGGAGGCGGATGTGTTGTCTACTTTGCTCTTCGTGGCCCCATACAGGCGGGTCAGTCTGGAGCTTTTGGATTTCCAGTGCAAGTGCTGCAGGTGAATGATCATCGCACTATCGTCCACAACATACAGTGGACAGAGGCACTTCTCGCGAGCCTCTCGAGAAGCCACGTAGAAGTCCCCAGTACTATGCTGTGTTGTTTGTGGTGGAAGGGTTTACCGGAAGAGAGCGACAGCACAGCTCTTAAATAAAGGTGCGGCATCCTCTCCACAGTCCTCACACGGATGGCCCCACTAACTTAGCAGCAACGCATCCCCATTTCCAAAGGTTGAAGAGCATTTGGAAGTGGTGCCACCCATAAACATTATAAATTGCGAGCGAAAGTAGCCTGGACCCGTCATTCTCCAACTCGCGCGATTGTCAAGAGACGACAGTCAGTGACGCCATGCTCGATCTGGCCGCGGAGACCAGCAGCAGCGAGGACGAAAGTAATGAACAACTACCGAAGAGGCTGAAAGCATGGTAGAAAGGCGACTCCAAACATCCCCGTGTGTGGTTTGATAGGGAACTCGCAAGTGAACTCTAGATGCCCGACGCGGCCGACCTACACGATTACCCAAGACTCGCCAATCGCACACCGCGAGACTCCGAGTCTGTCGTGACCACCGTGCTCACATTCTGGTTCGAAGTCAGCAACTTCGTTGACGCGCCTCGCATGCCCTGGGAGGGGGGGGGTCTTGCCCCAGGAGAACCTAGGCAGTTGTCCTGCAGGTGTTTGGATGGAGCATTGACGAGCGAACGAACAGAACCACCAGACAAGACGGTCAATAGCACCATCGAGCTCCGGTTGTACCCGGATCGGACCAACGCGCTAAGCTGAATCAGATGTTCGCCTCCAACCACACCATTTACAACAAGCTGGTGGCTTCCTCCAAGGACGACTGCAGATCACGGCTGGTGCTGCGAAAACGCGAGAACGAGGCGAAACGGATGACCCTGAGTGAGCTGAGTGTGCAATACAGACCCATCGCTCAAACCAGGAACATGTTCGCCTTCTTTCGGAACAACAAGAAGGCACTGGCTAGGACCTACAAGTGCAAGATGAGGTCCGAGATTCCGCATTCCGCGACTTCATGAAAGCGGTCAAGTCATCTCTCGCACTGTTCTTCGCGTTAAAGAAAAAGGAGCAGAAGACCACGTTTCCGGATCTGAAGTTCAAGAGCAAGTTTACTCCATCGAATTCGATCGAAATCCATGTACGATCGATCTCAGAGGTTCAGCAGGGAAAGAAGCGGCTTGTTCACTTCCATCCTACCTTCTTCGGGTTGGAAGAGAATGAGGGCGTCCAACTGCGTGAACGACTCCCTGAGTTGCTACACTCGGTTCGACTGCAGCGGCTACGCGAGGGAGAGTACTACCTTGTGTTTCCGCACACAGTGGATTTCGCGCAGTCGTGCACGACACGCATCTGTGATGTCGACCCTGGAGTGCGAAACTCCGTAGCTTTGTACGACCCAGATGGTCGAACGTTTAGCGTGAGTAACGCTCGCTCTGTGATCGAGTATCGCTTCAAGCGTGTGGACGCATTGAAGTCGAAACTCAGTGCATTAGCGGAGAAGAAGATCCTCCAAGCCAGCGCCGCAACAAACACGACAACCGAGACCACGAGCCGTAAAGAACCGCTGCTCTGCCGACAACGTTACCGACTACGAAGGAAAATCCGGTTCATCCTTCACCGCATCACCAGAATGGTCCGTGACATGCACCACAAAATTTCGAGTTTGCTGTCGACCAACTACCACAAGGTACTCCTACCAGCGTTTCAGACCTCAGAGATGGCGCGAAAGTACAAGCAGAGTGCGGCAACAGACTCCGCAGCCACAGTTCAGTCTGCTGGAGTGCGATGCGAGCTAGCAAGTCCTTCCGTGCGCGCAATCATGACTCTTTCCCACCTTAGACTCAAAACCTCCTAAAATACAAAATGGAGAGATTTGGGGGTCGAGTGATCGAATGCAGTGAGGAGTACACTTCGAAGACGTGCTCAAGATACGGGAATATGAAGTACGATCTCGGAGGCAGTGCCATCTACAAATGTAATTCATGTCGCCTCACTCAGGACCAAGACATCAACACCAGTAAGAACATCTTCATTAAGAACGTCAGTCGTTTGCTAGGATAGGCTAGCGACGTTATCGGTGAGCCTGCACCGCAGAGACCTGCCAGCTTCGTGCTGGCAATAGAGGCCCAAAAATACAGGCGATGAGATACAGTGGAACTTGTTAGCGAACGAAGTGATGACTCAGCTCATTCGTCACATGGCTACACTCATGACCAGAACAAAACTCTTGTGACTGTCTTGCACCGCGAGAACAATTCATGACGAACCAGCGATGCGTCTTTTGGCCCAGCGGGTTGGGTGCTCCTGAAATGAGTACGTTCACTTCCTTCTGCTCTTCTCTGGACACAGTCACGTAGCTTCACTAAATCAATCAAACTGGGAGAGTCATAAGTGAGAGGATGTATCCTCAAGGCTTTGGGTGAAACAACAGGAGCCGACTGATCGATCGAACCAGTTCGTTCTTGTAGGTCGGTGGCTGGTGGACCGGTTATCGAACCCTGAGCGAACCCAAATGTCGAGTCTGCTGCCTGAATCAGACAGAGAGAAAACGAGGAAACTCTTGTGCTTGCCAGAGCAATTTCTTGCGGGCCGTGGCATTTGCTTGCCTGTCTGTCTGGTTGTCTGTCTGTATGTATTGATGAGGCACCCGCATGCATTCCCATAGTTGCAGTGCTGCGACAACCAATTGCAGCAGCACAATAGCGTACTGGGGTACAGCGATCCGAAGCCCGCGATCTGAATCAATTGCGATAGAAAGTTCACTCTCGATTAGGACAAAATGGCCGTGTTGTTAGCTCGCACGCCTACAACCTGAACGTAAATGTGCCACGCGATTTCATGATGTAGGTGGATGCTGTAGTCTACAGTAGTCGATTCCAATGGTTGATTTTAATGATTGATTTCTCTAAAACACATGGATGGACACACGATCAGAGCGCGAAAGAGGTCCGCATTGCCCTCAGTCAGTCTCTTGGGGTGGACAAAGCTTCTTTTCGCGCGAGTTACTTGAGTACCTCTACTTCAGTAACGCCCACGATGGGAATGGTACTTCGAACGTCCACTTTGTAGACTCATACTTGTACGAATGCAGCCACAAAGTGAAGCAGTGCTGCTGAACGGACGAGAAGATGGCGTTTTCGCCGTCTCTACATGCTGTGCAGATAGATTCGCATCGTGTTGCTTCGTCGCTCTTGCCGGGATCATCATCGTGTTGAGTGTTTGGTCGTTGCTGCTCAGTGTGACCGTTGGTAATTTCCGACTGAGATGGCTGGATCCCATCACCCCCATGCACTGCCTCACTCTTATCATTAGTTGAAATTCTCTCATCAGGTCCGTACTGCGGGTCGTTCACGATAGGGAAACCCGAAAACTTGAGGTGTACACGGATCTGGTGCGTTCTTCCGGTGATCGGCAGGCACTCGACGATGCTGTGGGTGCCATCGAAGCTCAATCTCCGCATCAGAGTCTGCGCCGACTTACTGCTTTCATTGATGACCACTCCCTGAAGGTGCTCCGCCGAGTCCACGCAGCCGATTGGTGCCAATACACTCCAATACGCTTCACCATTCAACTGCGTCCGGGTGATCTGGACTAAGCCACCATCATTCTCTCTCAGAACTTGATCGAACGCTCTATCGCTTTGCGGCTCAGTGGTATCTCCTTCATGGCTGCTGGTAACAACAGGAAACTCACCCAGCACGCGCGCCACGTAGTGCTTTTGCACCTGTCCCAACGCGATCTCTTCACAGAGCGCTTTCGCTTTCGCTGGTGCCTTTGAGAACATGAGCAGCCCCGACGTGAGTCGATCAAGACGGTGCACGGGGAAGAGCTCAGGCATTTCTTTGCATTCTTTCTGGAGCAGCAGCGTCATAGAGTTGTGCAGATACGCGCCGCTCGGGTGCACGGGGATGCTCGACGGTTTGTTCACGACCACGACTTCGTCTCCGTTATAACGCACGAAGCCATCAGCAGGTGATGCTGATGATGGCAGTGATGCCGATGAGTCAATAAAGAAATGCACTGGAGGCTCGTGGCGATGCATGATGTGCTCCAGGAAATCCCCATTGCGCAGAGAATACTCTGGTTCTTGCGTCTGCCCATTGATTCGGATCAACCCCATTGAGATCGCAGCTTGCTGATAGGAATCACAAGACGAGCATCAACATAGACACAATCATACGTCAGATTATAGGCTCCCACTCTCAATCAATATGTGGCCTATTTGTCTCAACACTTACGCAGTAATTGGCGGGTAGTCCGGCAAACTCGTGGAGAAACACGTCACTGAGCGTACGTCCGCACCAGCGCGCCTTCACGAACGTCTCGAAGCGGTGGATATACGGCGCGACAACGCGCAGTCGACAGTTTCCATCACTACCGCAAGTACTTGATGTGCATGCAATGTACCGAATCTCCGGTGTGTCGCCATCGCGCTCTGACGCATCAGCAGCAGCGAGCCGCTTCAACATGCCCTGGCGGTTGCAGTCGCGCTGGCTGCGTCGCTTGCGCTGGCGGTGGGAGCCGTTGGTGTCTTCATCGTTCGTCACAGCTGCCGCGCGCTCCGCCTTCTGCTGCACACGGTACTGCGCCTTGGCGAGGCGGCGCAGTAGCTTCTTGCTCGCCCCAGCGGCGCCGGCATCTTCACGCGCAGCGTCCACTTGAGCCGTAGGCGAAGAGCTCATGTTGGCGTTGTGCCAATCAAGAAAGGCAACCAGCATTTTGCATGCAATACGATAGTATAGCTATGCTATTCGTTAGTTTTCATCTAAGTTCGTATTTTGATCTTGTCGCATGCGAACTTAGCCGAGTCAAGCGGCATTTTTTGCAGTGTCGTTTGATTGGCTGCGGTTGCATCGCTTGGCTCTTGGTGGCTTGCTTGGCAATTGACAGCGACTGAGCGCAGCGCAGCGAAGCTATCCCATCGAACGCTGAACGAAATTGCATCGAGGATCGAGCGAGAACCGCAAGTGTGATACATACGCACCACCGACACAGGAACTCCAGATCTCCAGACAGACAGACAACCAGTATGGGCGTGAACGCGAACGAGGTTACCGCGGCGCCAGCCATGAAGAAGTACCACTTGGTGGAGGCGGAAGAGGTGGACGCGCGTACGGCTGCCAAGAGCAACAGCAGCAACGGCGCGCCGGGTTCGACCAAGAAGAAAGGCAAGACCAACTGGACGCAGCTGCCACTGGAGGCCGGCGGCGACGACAGCAACAGTAGCAGTGAGGCGGCTGACCGCTCGGACGACGGCAGCCAGCGCAACGGCTTCCGCGGCGGTCGCGGACGCGGTGGCAACGCCGGCGGACGCTCGTTCGGACGCGGCGGCGGTCGCGGCCCACGCCGCAACTACGACAGCAACGGCTCGTACATCAACGGCGTGTACGTGCCAAATACCGACCCAAAGACGACTGCACAATGGGCCAAGGAGCAAATGTAAGTGCGATGCTATTTGTGCATGTATGTGAGTGCAATTTGCTTGTGCCATCCACTAATGCGCAGCAATGTGTCATATTGCTTTCTATGCAATGCTCTATCCAGTGAGTTCTACTTCTCGCCAGACAACTTGGTGCGCGACATCTTCCTGCGCCAGCACATGGATGTGGACGGCTTCGTGCCGCTCGCGTTCGTCGGCAGCTTCCAGGCGGTCTACTCGGTGCACCAGGACTACCTGTCGCTACTCGAGGCCATGAAGGACTCGGAGCTCGTGGAGCTTGACCTCGAGAACGAGAAGGTGCGACTGCGTGACGGCTGGCAGAAGTGGCTCTGGCCAAACGCGGATGGCGGCTACGGTGTTCCTCGATACATCAAGGCGGCGGTGGACGGCGACGACGTCGAGCAGCCATCGGCCTAAGTCAACTTGGCTCGAACAGCAAGCAGCAGTACGGAGAGAGATCCAAAAGCAAATCAAACAGACAAGACAGGGACATCAACATCAACATGAGGAGAGAGACGGAAGAGACAAGAGATTGGCGGTGACGGCACGGGGTTGTCACGTACGAGAAGAGGATGCACGCGTGCGTGTGCCTCGCTCTTCTTGGTGGATGCCTCCGCATGTGCACAGACACAAGAGAGATACTGCATATCGTTTCTTTTTTCGAGAAGTGAGTATATTTTTCATATTTTTTTTATCAAGACTTGTGTATGTGAGTTATGGCGTCAGCTGCTTGTATGATCTGCTTATTGTCACAGCATTGATCTCTGTTGGTGGCCATATTGGGAAATGCTGATGAAGGCGAAGCCAAAGTTGGTAGAAATTGATTTGATCGCAGTACATACAAGACCATTAACTAAAGAGCGAGGCAAACAAGTCGAGGCATCAACTTGCATGGCCTCATAGCGTCAAACAAACAACTCCGTTTCCATCCATTGAGTAGCCAAAGTTGCTCGACTTGCTACTCGACTTGTTGCTCATTTTGCTATTGCTGCTGCTGCTGCTGGAGAAAAGATTCCAGGGGCAGCACTGCGAGCCGCTGGCCGCGCTTGCGCTCTCGATTGAGCTCCTGGCACTTAGCGCGCGCCTCGTCGTAGGAACACGTG
Organism: Pythium sp. MPC-2022a; assembly: GCA_038050625.1. Taxonomy (NCBI): domain Eukaryota; phylum Oomycota; class Peronosporomycetes; order Pythiales; family Pythiaceae; genus Pythium; species Pythium sp. MPC-2022a. The sequence continues at coordinate 17,202 of JALBZB010000251.1, forward strand.
ACCGACGCTCCCTGTTGTGATGCAATTGTAGGCAGAGTGGCTGGCTCGTCAGCATTTTCACAATTCAATCGATGTGCCAGTACAACTACGTTGCGTTACCTGCTGGACGAGCTCTCGGCGTTGTCGAAAGTCCACGTGCGTCGTGAAGAACACGTACTCCCGGATCAGCGTCAGCTTGGGCTCTTGGTCACTATCCTGAACCTCTGCATCCTTGATCTCAGCTCTCTGGCGCTCTTGTTGTTGTTGGCTCTTGCACTGCTGGAGCATCGCGTTGCACTTGCTCACGCCATTGTACCTCTCGAGCGTCTGCTGCTTGCCGCTGTTCATGAACTGCGTCTGGATCGCCACCATGCCCTGGAAGCCCGTGAGCAGCGCCTCACGCAGCGAGTGGCTCATGGTAGGCGGCTCGAGCACTTGCAGCGCAAGCGCCACGGCCTCGAGCGTCGACAGACATCCTTCCATCGGCTCTCTGCATATTCACATGCCATCCAATGCATCATCACCAAGCCGTCAGTGTGAGCTCTAGCCATCCATCTATCCAAAATAGACCTCGTGTGGCTAAAAACAGGCTTCCATACCTTCTCAAGTCACCATAGATGCTCTGTTTCGGCATTGCGTCCCCATCATCACCGCCGTCATTATCGTCGAGGCAGATGAACTCGAACGCCTTGCCGAGCGCGCGTCGCTGCTTCGCGAGCGCCTCGAGGTGCGTTTTCGTGTGGAAGACGATCTTCTTGGCCTCGGTCCACGTGCCGTCGATCACCACAAGCAGCGTTTGCGGTCCTGTGCTACTAGCAGCTGCTGCTTCCTTTGTTGTCACTAATCCTGCTGATGCTGGTGGTTGAGGTCCAAGTGATTCGAGAAGTTCGGCGTTCAGGGTCTTGGCTGTGGCGTCAGGGAACAGCACGAGCACGTTCTCAAACTGCACGTCGCCATCGGCATCTACGATCTGATACAGCAGCCTGTCGAGCGCGTCGCTGGATCCTGGTGCACCAAGCGCACCACTGCCATCATCTACTATGGCGATCGTCACGGCTCGCGGATCCAGCACTTGCGCGAGCACGGGCACGGACGAGATGGCGTTGCGGTGGCGCTTCTCGTGGCGGTGCTGTACGATGAGCACGTGCGTGTGAGTGGTTGAGAGAGGCACTGGAGGCAACGACGCGCAGTAGCAGACGCGGGGCGGACGCTGGCACCGTGCGCAGCTCTCGCGCTTGCTAGCTTTCGCTTCTCCTGTTGCTTGAACTGGTGGTACAGTTGCCATTCGATAACGCACTTGGGTATGTTTGTGGACCTGCTCGCGAAAATTGCAAAGTGAGCTCTTCGCTGTCAAGGGTCCGCTATCACCACAGGGCTCTATCGCCCAAGGAAGGAGTGGCAAATAAATAGCATGCACGTGACTGTGACAGAATGCCAACACTAGAGCGGCGAGAGTCTGGCTTGTGGTGCATTACAACCCTCCCAGCGTGGCAGGAAGGGAGTGCGCTGCAGCCATTATTTTCTTAACAAGCCAACAAACGTCTCTCCTTGTGGCCTTCTCCATTGCTTTGTTGGCACCTGAACCTGAGCAAAAGCACAGTAAATCAGTCGGTTAACGCGCGCCGAGTGTCAACGAATGATGGAAAAAGGTTACAATAAGTCTCCATGTTGTTGGTGTTGGCAGATTTTTAGATTAGATCCCTAAAATGCGGCAAAGAAGCAGCAGCAACTTAGAGGTCCGACGCGACTGGCACGACGCTGGCGACTGGCTCGACGTATGGGCGGTACACTTCTTCCTTTGGCTCCAGAATGGTGACGACATCGTCGAGGTTGCGCTTTGGTCCCTGCTTGCCGGTTGGGTCGTGTGGAAGCATGATCGACACCTTCACACCGAGCACACCCTGGCGCATGAGCACGTGGCGCACCGCGGTGTCGACGTACTCCATACCCGCGTTACCGGTCTTCACCATGTATCCCTCCTTGAACTTCATGGCCTTGGCACGCTGCGCACGCAGCTTGCCCGAGACAATGACTTCGACACCCTTGGCACCAGCCTCCATGACGAAGCGGATGACCGAGTAGCACGCGCGTCGCACAGCGAGGCCTCCGAGGAGACGGTACTTGAGCGACTCGGCCTGCGCCTGCGAGCAGAGGCCGCGGTTCGCGACGCGCTCGGCGTAGAGCTCCACGGCGCCGTCTGGGAAGTTGAAACGCTTCTGGACGACCGACGTGAGCGCGCGGATGCGCTGGCCCTTTTCGCCGAGCACTTCCTGGGTGCGCGTGGCGCGGATGATGATCTCCGTGCGCATTGGGGTCACGCGCACTTCGACACCGGCGTAGCCCTCGCCGGCGAGCTCGCGCTGGAGGAGCTCGTTCAGCTCGGCGTAGAAGACACCATCAGCGACGAACTTTCGTTTCTTGGAAATGTTGGCGGCCATTGTTACACGTTGGTTAGTAAATCTGCACTACTCGGAGACCGGTAATGGCGGCGGCGCAGCACCCAGCCAAAGCGCTCGAAAAGCGCGGCCGCCAGCCAAACAGCAGGGCGAAAGCGACCACGCGCTGGCCACCACTCAAAATGACCGCGAGGACCGATATTTAAGAAAAGAGAGCTTTTCAGAAATTTGGAGCTTTGCACCGATTGTGATTGGCGGAAAAGAGGAAAAACCCTGGACGAGGTTTTTTCAGAGGTACAAGGTGTTTTATACAGCTGGGTGTCAGAAGGATATGTGGACCACTTTACTCTCTTCTGCCATCACTTGCTTAAAGTATTGAAAAATATTTTTTCATGTTTTGCATATCGCGTCGAAGTCGATTTCTGACCTGCTAAACCACTATATAATATTTGAAAGGTTTATGATTCGCCCAGACCATTTCAAAAAAATTTAGTCCAGAGAAACAAAACTCCAGTTCAGAACGGGTAAAAACTCAAATCAACCAACCCCAAGGTATTTTGGCTGGGTTTGGTTGATTTGAGTTTTTGCCCGTTCTGGACTAGAGTTTTGTTTTTCTGGACTGGATTTTCACTGTTGGAAGATGACGGCGACGCGGAATTTAATGCGGAATTCGTATTTTTACAAAAATCACACTACGTCGATCGCGCCGTGGAATGATACGACGCACGAACGGACACGCACGCACATTAGAGGTGCTCTATCGTCAAACAGACACTCACACAGAGAGGATCTCTGCCTTTAGACTCACACACGTACAGGATTGCTATTTGAAGCGTCTTGACACAAGTGCCTCGAGACGCTGCGTGACGCCTGCACCATTTGTTTGTAGAACTGGTTGAACGTCTCGCGGTTCGCGTCCGTTCATTGAGACTCACCAAGGTGCTGCTGCTCTTGTGGCCACACGTTCAAGCCCTGGAGTCCGTTCGCGAACGCAGTAGTAGACTCATATGTTGTTGCCGCGTCCCACTCGTAGCCGTAGGAGAACACCTCTTTCCCCTCAATGCGCTCCTCGCTGCTGCTCACCTTGCCGATGCTGATGTAGCCGCGCGTGAAGCCCTGGCCGTTCTGCACGACCGGGACCGCCGCTTTCTGTTGCTCCGGCAGCAAGAAGAGCTTCTGCGCACTCGCGAGCGTCGCGCTCTCCACACACGTGACAGTCATCGGTGCGTCGCTGTTCTTGGTCTATTGCTGCTGGTGCTGTAGGTAGTGTGCCTGTGTATGCAGCTGCTGCCTGACTGAACCTGTTTTGCTAGCGTGAGATGCGCGGTGGCTCCTTCACGCTTGCATAGGAAGACCGACGAGATTCACCTACGCCAGGTCTCGACGACCTCGAGGCCGAGCCCCTTGAAGCTCGGAGCGCGACGTTGTAGCATATGTCTGTGCTGCACTGAAGTGGCATACTCTAGCTTCGAGCTGGCCCCGAGGTACCGGAATTGAAGGAGATCAAAGTCAAGGAATGACAGCGTGTGAGGAGAACACATTGCAACAAGGACTAGATTAAGCTAATTAGTTCGGGAAAGAGCAGAACCCTTTCACCTATATAAGGCTCAATCGTTTAACCAACTCAAACGAATATATGTAAACTGCGACCGCGGACTGGTTTCTGCACTGCACGTCTTACACCCAAGAACATCTCGACAAGCGGTATGGTGAACAGGTGGCTTGAGCTGGTGGAAGTGAACTGATCACTACTGTGCCGTCGCAATCCTCACTTGCTGCGATAGAAATACCTGAAGGCCTTGATCGCCTTGATCGCCTTGATCGCCTTGATCGATGGTGTGCGCATGTCCCCAATCTCGCTCGACTTGAGAAGTTGGTCGTAGGATAGTTTACCATGCTGCCTATTACAGATCATAATACAATATAGTAGATCGTTAGCTGTTGCGGTTAGTTAGGTCTGACTAATGTTGGTCAACATCCTTACCAACTTGTGAGTCCTTGGGACGAACGTGGACATTGTCTCCATTGCTGGTAAAGGCTGCATTGGACCAGTTGGTTGAGCCACTCAGCGCAAGCCTACGATCAATGATCGCAAACTTGTAATGAAAGCAACCGCTACACTTCACCACGTTCACATTGGCACCCTGGTCACATCAACACAAGCATTTTCAGCTCCAACATTAACCGCCCAATCATCTTTTGTCAGGTATACGTGCCTTTGCCTTAAGTCGACGTAGTTGGCATTTATCCGCGTCCAGTGTCTTCAAGTCGGACACAATTGAGACTGATACGCCTTTCTTGATGCGGTCAATAACAGCGTTGGCCAGCTAAAAACAAGCTAGCAAGATCGGTGGCAAACAAGTCCGTAGAAATCAGAAACAAAATGACATCGAGATTGCTATTCATACGTTTACTAACCTGTTCATGCGTGAAGATGAACACACATATCTCGATTGATTCGAGCGCTGTCGACAGCGCTCGAATCATCTTCGGGATCGCCTCTTTATCCTTGCACGCAATAAACTCGTCTTCGATCGCCCTTGGGGCCTTCAGTATCCTGTGCACCGTGTTATAGCTGACATTGAGGTCAAAACGTGTTGCCAAGGTTTTTGCCGAGAGACGTGTGTTGCTCTGTTTTAGCTCGAGAAGTTGCGCCTTCCGCTCAGTGTCGATCGAACGGGATACAGTGTTCTCAGCCTAAGATGGCCGTCTACCCGCTCAGTGTCGATCTTCTCAGGGCGTCCTGCTGGTCGTCCTAATGGAAGTCTGTTTTTGATTCGCTATTTTCTCCTATAATCGCGCTGATAGAGCGCACTCAGGCTCACGTTCAACTCGGTCGCCATTTGAGCACGTGAACACCCGCCAATACCCACGCGTCCGCGATCTTGTTCCGCTCTGCAACGCTTCGCTCCAAATCGTTCATCGTTAAGCTAGAATCTGGAATCTGGAGGTCACGCGCATTCCTAAGATTTTGAGAGACCATTATCCGGACGCGTAATTATGTTCGCCGCGCTGGACTCTCAGTTTTTCTGTATGTGGACGTGCACCCAGTAAAGTCAAGTATAAATTATAATTATGTCCTTTGTGTGAAACAAAAGTGACCGCTTGTACTGCATATACTCGAGTGTGATCTGGAGACCATCACTCCTGTCTTGTCGTTTTTGCCGTTGTCCTGTTGTGGACACAAAATGTGTCCCGCGAAGAGCTTCGTGTTGTAAACCCCACAACTTGCGCAAGCAGATCCAAATGCTTATTCGGTGGCGCACTCCACAAGCCTGTGGAGCGAGAACCGTGCACAGCACTGCGTGCGCTGAAGCAATTGCGTTATGCTCTACCTGATCGACCGAAAGATTTGCTTTGCGCTTCGTGCTTGGTTGCGCCGTGAGATGTATTGCAACTCTCATTGGGCTTCTGTATCGGAACCTGGCTCCCGCAGCTCTGCTTTAACTTGAGCTTCTCTTTGGCACAGCACGCACAGTGGTGCAATCACTCGATTAAGCTGAAGCCAACTGGATCCATGTGCTCAACAACCGGATTGTGCTTCCACCGCTTCCGCTTCGGTATCTTCTGTCAATAAGCGCACCGATTAGGGACGTTCGCGATAGCAGTTGGTTCTGCAACTGGCAAGAGCAACACCAGAGACCTTCGCAGAAAGGTCACACACGCTCAGTTTGTTGCATTTGCGGCTCGTTCCGATTTAGGAACCACTATTTTATATCAAGTTACTACTTAAATAATTGAAATTAGTGTGCAATATGTGATGAAAATGAAGGAAATCCGTTTTTAAAAAAGTCCACACACTTGCTATTGTAAAACGCAAAAATGGGGTATGTCTTTCCGGAATACACTGCGAAAAACTTGCCTTCTTTCTGCAGAAAACATTTTTTGAAAAATATGCAGAAAAGGAGGCACGCTTTTTTACAAATTTGTTTCCAAATGTCGAGTCATTTTGTGATTATAAACGCGCCGCTTTCCTGCACCACTTTTACCCTTAAAGAGGAGGTTTAATGATAGCTTCAGAATTATCAGGAAAATAATAGCAATTGATAAATGTTGAAAATACTCCAAAATCAACAGATTCAACTGTCGAAACATTTTTTCGGTGTTGCCACGGCTGGCGGCAAGTGCTTCCTGACTGCAATGTATTCCAGCTTCTTGAACTCGTCACAATACTCTGCTATCATCAGCGTGAGAGAAAACCCAGCCTGTCATTGACAGCGATCCACCCCTTCATCTGAGCTGCCTTCTCCTTCATCAGCTTCGGCGGCCTCCCTCTTGGACGTAGCGGCTTAGCTGCAACCTTCATCTTTCTCTGCTTTCGCTTGTCCAAAGCATTTGCTGAGATGGCAAGGTGTCGCGCAACAGCAGCGCCCGTTTGGCTTGCTTGCATAAACTCCTTTGCTTGCTCGTACAACGTCTTGGACGCCATGGAACTCATCCAGCCTGCTTGGTCTGGGTCTGAGGCTCGTGTAGGCTTTTGTCTGAGGTTGAGGAAGCTTTTCTTCTCAGCTTTTCACGCTGATTTGTTCTGATTCCACTTCTGATACTGCATTTTTCTCAGGCCGAGCACTAGACGCCGCCTGTTGGGCAACATCGCCATTGAGCCGGACTGAAGGACTCGCACAAACGAGCGCAAAGTCCGCGATTGAGAGCAAGAGAAGCGTGAATTACGAAAGAAACCAGGTTAGATGCGACGGGAAGCAGACTCTCACAATGCGACCTGGAGCGAAGGACAAGCACAATGACAAAAGTGGCATTGTGATGACATTTGCGATGCGTCGTTCAATGGAAGCGCGAGCGGAGCAATGGAGGCAGCGTGGCGGTGGCGATCGTCCTGCCACTGCGACTACGAATGCAGATGCGCCAGTGTCCGATAGTACTGGCGCTAACGATGATAGAGATGCTGGTGCTGAAGTGGCGTGCATGTCGAAGAAGAGGCAGCGCATGGAGCAGCTGATCCAGAAGTCCATGGGGATGGTGCCCAAGGCGTTTGAGCATGAAGCGGTGCTGACAGAAAGCCAACACGCGAGCTCAACAAGAGCCACTTCTACTGCACCCTGTGGTACAGGTACCGCTAGCAACACCGATGATACAAGTCAAAGTGAAGCTACTCCAGCAATAGTCGGTGATGGCAGCGTTCGTGACGATCTGCACACCAACCAGCAACAACCGGTGGTTGCGCGCCGCAAGCAGTGCTGGACACAGGAAGAAGACGCCAAGCTCTGCAGTCTGGTGAAGCAGCACGGACTTTCGCAGTGGGCGGTAATCGCGGCGCATTTCCCGAATCGCGACCGGAAGCGCTGTCGCGAGCGGTTCGTGAACCATCTGGACCCGCAGCTCAAGCAGCACGAGTGGACACCCCAGGAAGAGAGGCAACTGATGGATTTGCAGCGAGAGATCGGGAGCCAGTGGGCGGAGATCGCGCGCAAACTGCCAGGTCGCAGTCCCGAAGACGTAAAGAACCGCTTTCTGGCAAGCGCCGCACAGCAATTGGCAGAGAATACAGCTTTGCCATCGCTACAACCTTCTGAGAAAGAGCTCCCTGTTGTGGTGCCGGCGGCTCGCGCGTCGCCCAAGCGCTGGTCGAAAGCCGAGGCTGACACGCTGCGCGCACTGGTGGAAGCCCACGGCGCGACCAACTGGTTCTTCTTGGCGTCGCAGCTTCCCGGACGCACCGACCTCCAGTGCATGCAGCAGTGGTATCAGGTGCTGGATCCAGCGATCGTCAAGGGCAAAGGCACGTGGACTGCGCAAGAAGACACCACTCTCCAATCGAAATTCCAGGAGCTCGGTCCAAAGTGGACTCAGGTAAGCCACAAGTCAATGGGATGCTAAGACCCAACGGAATGGAGTCGAGTGTTCAAATTCTAACTCGACTATTCTCTCTCGCTCATTGTTCAGATATCGCGTTCTCTACCGGGACGCGTGGGTAAACAGTGTCGTGAGCGGTACCTGAACCATCTTGACCCATCACTCAACAAGGTACGTTTGACACTCTGCGTGCTTCCGGTAAATACTTTGTGTGATTAAATAGCTAGGTCTGACTTGGGTGAGTAATGCGCTAACATCACCTCTGTGCTCGGTGACAGGATCCCTGGACCCCCGAAGAAGAAGCCAAAATCCTCCAAGCCTGTGAGAAACATGCCTCACAGTGGTTCCAGATCGCCAAGGAGCTCCCAGGAAGAAGCGAGAACGCGATCAAGAATCACTGGCACACGATCGTTCGACGAAAGATCCTTCAAGCCAACAACAATGCCGACAACAGCAGCAATGGCAACCCAGGTGACTCGTGAGTGGAGAAGGTCACAGCGGAGTGATCGCTTGCGACGACAGAACGCCTCGAAAGTGATGGCGGATGTCTTGGTTCGCTTGGTCCAAGACCCGGTTGAACCCATTGCGCAGGATGCTGCTCAGCGTGCTGTTGTTGCCATTGCTGTCGCCCTTACTGTGTGTGGTGATAGCCACACCCTGGCATTTCCGACGCACGTATCGAAGCATTCGAAGCGCATGGTCCAGCGCGCGATTCTCCACTTCAAGCAGAATCCTCGAGTAGACCGAGTCGAACGCTTCGTTTTGCGAGAGCGTGTGGTCTCCATTGACATCGTCAGTATCGACAGCGGCATCCAGTATGTGCGCAGTCATTCGAACTGTTTCCAGGAGGTTCTGGAAAAGCTCTTCAATCGACTGCAGCGGCTTCGACACTTCAACAAATCCGCCATTGTCGTTTCTCTGTTGTGCTTTTGTACCTGAAGATGCTGGGTTATGATGGTGGTGGTGCGCGGGTGGTGGTGGAATAACAACAAACGAGGACGACTTGGATTTCTTTGCATGTCGATCAATTTCCTTCCGGAGTGTGAATGGAAGCGCGTAGTAGACATCGGAATCGATTTGGGACATTCGAATGTCGTCGAGCGCGTTTGCGGGGGAGCTAGAGTGGGCTTGATGAAGGTTTCTTGATGGTGGGTTGAATAAATTTCGCGTTCGACTAGCTTGCTGCATCGGCTTCTTCCCTTTTGATCCTGTCAAAGGTGGCGGTAGACCCCCTTGTCTCATTTGAATTGGAAATGGATTGACGTTTGCATGTGAAGCCTGTGCGGTCGAGTGTGGTCTGTAAGTCGACAGCACCTCATCTCGAATCCAAGGCGGGAGTTCATTCAGAACGCTCATGTTGACCTGGGACAGCCCAAGCTGCGCCTCTCTAACACCTGCTGCTGTAGTCACTGATGATACTGAAGTAACAGGAGGCATGTTGCCATTACCACTGTCTTCGTCGTTTTCATCCGTAGTGCTTGTGCCGCCGTCTTCCTTGCTCTCTTCGATCACGGGCAGCTGCTCTCGCTGATTGTGCGAAGGCTCGCTGAGCCATGCTTTGAAAAGCTGTCTGGTCTTCTTCCTCCCTCCAGTTGCAGTCGACGCATCCCCAACCAGCTTTGTCGCTTGGATGCCAACTCCTCTCAGATCGTTGCTTGGGAGATGAAATTGTCGAAGCAGCTCGATGCACACCTTGCCAATCACTTGGTCGTCGTCCGTTGGTTCAGCCAACACTTGACTCTTCGAGAAGTTGTCGCACACACCGTGGCCCATGTACTTCCAGGACTCAATCGGTTCACCCTCTCTGCGCTTCTTGATCAAAAGCGTCAGGCATTCCGTGCGCACTTTCAACGCCTGCAGCCGATTTCGCAGCTCTTCCGCGAGCGCCATCATGAACGCGGTCGCATCATCCCAGGTTTCAAAGCGAATCCCAAAGTTCACGACTGCAGATACGCTTTTCCGCATCATGTTCGACTCGATCGAGAGCGGGCGATTGTCGATCCCATGTGCAAAGTTGCAGAGCATCTCGCCAGTGGTTTTCCCGAAATTACGAACCAGTTCGCTCTTTGACAACGATCGCAGCTGCAGTATATCTTCGAGTCCCAGATCTTGGAGCTTTGCATTCATGCGCCGCCCGACCCCGGGCAAATCTCGAATCGTTAGCGATAACAGGAATGGCTCGGCGCGCTCTGAGTTTTCAATCTGGAACATACCGTCGGGCTTTGCCTCTTTCGACGCGAGCTTTGCGAGGAGAATGCTGTACGAGATCCCAACGCTCGCTGGACAGCCGCTCTGTGCAAAGATCTGCTCGCGAATCAGCTTTGCCATCGCCATCCCATCCGTGTCTCTCCCAAATTCCAGCAGCGCTTCGTCGCAGCTCATTGCTTGTACGTACGGAGTATGCGAGAAGAAAATGTTGTAGATCTGGAATGATACCTGCTCGATCTCTTCAAACTTGTATGGGAGCACGATTAGTTCTGAACATAATTCTTTCGCTGCCTGCATGAACATGCCCGCCCGGATACCCTTTGCTCGAGCCAGGTAGTTGCAGGACGAGATCTCGGAAGTACCGGAGTTGCCCGAATGCGCGACTGCCACGGGGACTTTCTGGAGCTCGTCTCGTCCTCGAACCACCACGGCAACGAAGAAGCAGTCCATGTCCACGTGTAAGATCACGCGTCGATTGGACGTCGACGGCTCGCGCTGGATTGCCGGTCCTTTGTAAATCGAGAGAAACTCACCCGCTTTCTGCTGGAAAGTGCTCCGCCAATTGCCAATGTGGTGAAGCCGCGACTTGGCAAAGAAATGGCGCACAAACTCGGGTCCGTCTCGTGTGGATTTGCTGCGAGAGTCATGAGCACCACGCAGGGCTTCACTTGGCTGCTTGGCTCTTGGCTCAGATGATGAAGTAGTGCTTTGCACCACTTGTTCTATGACCGGAGATCGTTTGTCCATTTCTCTCTGTTGAGCGTCTTCGGAATCCGAGAGCCTCTCGTCATCATCTTCAAGATTGTCATCGTCATGGTACAACACGTCGATTCCTGATGGCTCGGATTGTACATCGCTCAAGACGAGGGTTCTGGGCGTACGTTCTTGATCATGTAGGGTTTGTGGTGTTGTAACGCTACTGCTGCTAGCAGACGATGCGTGGCGCTCGGTTGTTTCCCATGCGGTCGAATCGATCATCTTGACTGGGGTCCTTGCCGATGCTGATAAGGACGACATGAGTGAGAACAAGCTGCTACTGCTAGACAGACTCAGGATGTTGTTAGCAGACAGACTCATGATGCTGTTCTGGGTCGGATCCGAAAAGCCCTGGTACATAAACGGCTTAACTGGGAGCAGTCTGCGCTGCTCGATGCTCTGAACAATCCAATCGGGATGCACCACCGGCGTCGGCTTCCGCATCTTTCTGTTAAAGTTGCAAAGAGCATTCGTGTCAGTGCAACGACTACCGCATGCACACAATCACACGTATACCAGTATTACAATAGAACAGCACGCAATAACTTACTTGAGCTGTAGCACTTTGGAGGCGGGCAAGTGCGTCGCGATGATGTGCGTGACGCGCGACGTCTGGTAGTGCTCAAAGCCGCCGCCGTGCAGCAGTATCAGCTGCCGGATCTCTTCTTTGCTCGGGACCATGTAGCCGTCTACGTACATGTGCACGCCATCGAACACGCTGCTGGTCGTTGTTGTACTGTCGCTGACGGCTTGTTGTTGCTGCTTTTGGGACTCATCGCCACTACGTGCTGATGCTGTTTGCGTCTGCGTTTCTGCTCCAGTCGCCACGGCGCTCGTGAAGGAGGTGTTCTGGTTGCGTAGCTTCTGGATCTTGTGCGCCATGTACACGCCGAAGCTGCCGTCATGGTGCTCGCCCAGCTGCTTCTTGCGCTTCTTGTCACCATCACTGCTTGAGGCGACGCCTCGCATTTTGCATCCTTTCCTTTTACCTTTTGGTGATACTGTTAATACAGGGATGTACAATTCAGAAAAGAATTGTAGAAATGCTTTTTGTGAGCAACATCAGTCAATTCATATTTGAATTGGGTGTCACCGTCAAGAGCTGGACGGCCTTTGTGTGTGCCGTTTTACAAATTTGTATTTTGTTCTCAGCCAATCAAATATTTTCGAGGGTTTTAAGGGTTGTTTTCATCCAATGATAATTGGTATAGGAATGCGATAGATGGAGAGGGTAGGGCTCGACCACAGAGAGTGTTGGTGCAAACACACGCCAAACGCTCCCGATAAAGTTCAACATGTATTTTACACCAAATTTTGTTCATTTAGACATAAGTTATACATGCTAAATCATTCAAACAATTACATTAAATGTGTCGGTACAGCCTTAAACCTCCTATCCTTCGTAATGTACTTATTCATGTTATCTACCAATGAGCAAATCACACAAAGTGCTTTTCCCGATTTCAAAAAAATTATGGATGGAAAATGTCTACTGTGCCCACTCTCCCTCTGCTGGCACCAACACGGGGATGTTGGTGCCAGCCAAAGAGACGTCCTCGGCTAAGTATCGTAGCTCTTCGCAGCTCTCTTTGAGCTTTTTGGCGCTCTCGCTCAACCACTTCGCTTTCACTTGCCGCCTTCCATTCGTCTTCCCATCCGGCCGGTCTTCATGGCCCCGATCACCCCCGTGCTAAGCAGCAGTAGCAGCAGCGAGCAGCACGCGCAATCACAATTCTTCTCACCTGCTGACTGCAACATGCAGAACTCGCTCTCCTCCGCATCTTCAACCACCACCCCATCCGCTGCTGCTTCAAGCGCGGAGGACAAGAAGACGAACACGCTGGAAAGTCTCTCGATGACGCTGCCTACGCGCTCCGTGAACGACTACGTGGAGGACACCGCGAAGCTCGAGAAGATGGCTGCCGCGGTCAAGGTGTTGCTCGAGTGCATCGGCGAAGATACCGAGCGCGAAGGACTGGTGAAGACGCCGATGCGCATGGCGAAGGCGATGCTGTACAACACCAAGGGCTACGGCCAGAGCCTCACGGACGTGTTGAACGACGCCGTGTTTGAGGAGGACCATGACGAGATGGTGATCGTGCGCGACATCGACCTGTACTCGATGTGCGAGCACCACATGGTGCCGTTCACGGGCAAAGTGCACATCGGCTACATCCCGAACGGCAAGGTGCTGGGGCTGAGCAAGCTCGCGCGTGTGTCTGAGGTGTTTGCGCGCCGGCTGCAGGTGCAGGAGCGCCTGACCAAGCAGATCGCGAACGCGATCATGGGCGTGATCGAACCGAAGGGCGTGGCCGTTGTCATCGAAGCAACGCACATGTGCATGGTGATGCGCGGCGTGGAGAAGAGCGGTGCGAGTACCGTCACGAGCTCCGTATTGGGCTGCTTCAAGACCGACCCGCGCACGCGCAGCGAGTTCATGTCGCACATCCACCGACGATAAGCGCTCTCTCTTTGCGTAGCTCATTCCACGGAGCTCTCTATCAACATTCTGCATGCGAAAAACTCAATTGCGAACGGTGTAACCAGCAGGACCAACCATGAGATTCTCGACATCTTTTTGCTTCTTAATGCTGAAACAATATAGATACACCCTTCCTTCCAACTAGCCCCAATCCAATGTCGATGTGTATGTAATGTGATATATAGCTAATAGAGAGAAAATGTTCTACTGTACATACCTATTGGTAGTCCGCGTCCACGGCCTGGATGAACGTTAGGTAGTTGACGTCACTCGTGACGCGCCGCCCATCGCGCACCGCAAACTCTTGGCAGAGCGTCTGCACTTCCACGGGCTTCACGTTCACCTTCATCATGTCGAGCACGGCCGCGAACTGGAACTTGGTCACGCGGCTGATCTTGTTGTGGTCGTAGTCCTGGAAGTACGGCTTCATGTGCAGGCGACGGTGGTTGACTTCGAGCCGCAGCCGCTCCAGGACGCGCTTGATGACAGTGTCGTCAGCTGCGTACTGCTGGTGGGGCTCAATTAATGATGATGACGACTGAGCGCCTCCTCCTACATTATCAATGGCGTCGATGAACGCCCGCCAGTTGATCTTGTCCGAGTTTTTCGCCGACAGAAAGTGCGCGCTCAGCGTCTTCACGTCCGACGCGTCCAGCACGCACCCGCTTCGGTTGAGCGCTGTGTGGAACTTGGCGACTGTGATCTCGCCCGAGCGCAGCTTGTCCCCTTCGGTGACGAACTCCTTGATGCGGATGCGTCGGGCATTCAGCTGGCGCCGGATCTCCGCGATCAGCTGGTCCACATCCGTGAACGAAGCTTGCAGGTCTCGCACTTGCCGCTTCGCACCAGTGTCTGTCGTCGCTCCGCTGTTGAAAATTTCCTGGCGATACGCCACACTTCCCGGCAACACCAGCGCCGATCTCATATTCTCCGTAGTAGCACCGACAATGTCGAGTGCCTGAAGGAACGCGCGGTAATTCACGTCGCAAATAGTGCTCAGCGTCACACTCGAAGTGCCATTCACGGTTTGCTCGCGGAACTTGATGAGAAGCAAGCGCGTGTGTGAAGCGTTTGCAGGAAGCAGGCAGAACATCGACAACACGCGCTCGAACTTGGTGCCTGAGATGAAACCCTGCTTGGAGCGGTCAAAGTCTTCAAACGCAGGCTTGATGTTCAGTCGCTGCCGGTCAATCGCTCGCTTCATCGTGACCACAGCCTGCGTCGCAACGCGCTCTTCATCTGGAGTCAGGTCTCTCTCTTCTTTCACGCCACCAAACTGCTCGCTTCGCGTGCCCAGAGCGTTCAGGTCATGGTTTGGCGCGCGCTCGAGCCCTTTCATAGTGAACACGCTCTCAATGTCGTCCACAAACCGCTTCCACGCGACAAAACTCTGTCCGACACTGTCCAGGACGTCTCTGCTCGCGTATTCGCCGCCAAGAAGCTTCATCTCATCCTTCGAAAGCACGAAGCCGCCCGCATTGAGTCCCGCCGAGAATTGCGCTGCAGTCACTTTCCCATGGCGCAGCTTATCGAAATCACGGTAGTACTCCTCCAGGCGGATGCGATCGCGCTTGACGACCTGCTTGATGTAGCGGATGAGCATTGGTACCGAGCGAGTGTGTAATTCCGACTCGGCATCCTCAAATGTGCTGTGCTTGATTTTCTTCGGCGAAATGATCTCCGAGACGACGTTACTGCCTCCACGAGACGACGGGCGGCCATTTTGATTGCTCGCATCACTACTACAGTGCTCGAGATCGAAGCAGAAAGTGACGTAGTTGACGAACCGATCGCCGTGAGAACTCGCATAGCGCTTCAGCAGTACTTTCTTCTCTGCATCGTTCGCCAACGTCAGCTTGAATATGGTCATCACACGGAAAAATTGCTCGACGGTGACATGCTCGCGTCGCCCCTTGTCAAAATCCTGGAACGAGGGCTTCAGAAGAACACGGCGCGTCGCACAGAACGAGCCGAGCCGCTGGATCATCGCCTGGTGGATCTCAGACTCCATATCACTCAATGAGCCGCGCACCTCACGCGAGCACTTCGTAGTCGATGGCGCCATCGTCGATGCCACGATCGAGGACAACACATCCTCGTAATTGTTGTCATTCGTGGAGTCTCGGTTGCTTCTTCCCTCGACGTAGTTGCAGAAGCGAATGTAGTCGACTTTGTTGCAATCCAACCCTTTGATCACATACTTCTTCACCAGCAAGTCCAAATCACTCTCAGTAAGCGAGCCGAAGCAAAGTTTGGTGCAGCGCTTGAACTGCGCTTCAGTGCATTTCCCGGTACGTAGCGAGTCGAAATCGGTGAAGAAATTCTTCGTTCGAATACGATCGCGAAACACGAGCTCCGAAAGTTCCGCTTCCAGTTCTTGAACACCATCCGAATCGGTCCCGTACTCGTAGGATGCGGGTGCTGAGAAATGGCGACGGTCGGGTGAACGTGGGGCTGCAACTTTCTCCCCGGCACCCGCCGCACCGGGGCAGATATCAAAGTGCAGCGCTCGGTAGTGCACATCCAGATCATCACCATACGCCTTGAGCAACACGTTCATTTCGTCTTCCGTCAAGAACACAATGTCCAGCAAGTCGCGAACAAACTGGGTGTTTGTGACTTTACCTGCGTTGCTTCGGTCAAAGTCGTGGAAGACATCCTTGAGGACAATTCCCTTGTTCATCACCGCAGCGAAAAGCTTGACTTTCACCAGATTCAATCGCTCCACCTCGCTTTCTGTGAGTGACGCCAGCCCAAACTTCTTGATGACTGGTGCATCGCTTCGAATGCTCGATCTCAGCTCCGGGTTGCCTTCCAAGCCCTTCACTGTGAACACTTTGTCGATCAAGTCGCAGAAGCGGCGATAATTGACAAAAGATGGATCGTCAGGGAAGCGGTACTTTGCAAGCAGCAGATTCACTTCTGCTGTCGATAGGTGCAGCCCACTGCCGTCCAAAGCGCGCTTGAACTGCTCAACCTTGATCTTCTTCACGCGGTGGATGTCGAACGTTTTCATAAACTCTTCCAGGCGAATGCGCCGCTGCTTGCATAGCACTCGGATCTTGGCTTTGAGCGAGCGAAACTCGGGCGAGCTGTGCATCTTGGTTCTTCTTTCACTCTCTGAAGTCACGCACGTGTCCTGCAATGCCTCCAGCAATCACTCAATGTTGAACGAGACTCAATGAGCTTACCTGGATGCTTGCTTGATCAAGTTGGAACCTCACGCTCCGCCTCGATGCACCGTATTGCAGAAAACCGATGCTCATGTGCTCCCAAATATATCAAAGAGGCAAACTCACACTTGCCTAAAATACCACACAACCTACCCGAAATAGACTCATACCAAATCAGCCGCTTGGCTGAAACAAATATTTGTGACCAATATGGATCACTTAAAAGATGAAAATAAACTCCATCAATACCGGTTGCAAAAATCTCCGTGTCTTCTTCACTCGTAGTCGCCGTCTACTGCTGGGATCGTCTCTGAAAACCGTGTTGCTTTGGCAATCTTGATGTCCCCGTACGGTCGCGATTGCTCCACATCCACGTAGTCGAGCGTCTTCAGCTGGAGCAACTCAAAGAATAACGCAGCGGCAGTTCTTCGACTCTGAGTGTTCTTCGTAAGTTGCTTGTACGTAATTTCGTTCTACACATTCATACACACACGTGTGAGTACTCCGATTGGGCCATCTAAAAAATACAATGTGTTCTATTCTCACCTTATCTTCAAGAGAAGTTCGCAAAACTTTCATCACTTTCACAGTGTGTGGGTGCCACTTGTGCTGGGCTGTGGAATAGTTTGCTTCTTGATCATCCATCCCTTCGTCCATGTTTCCTTGAAGGTCATTCACAGCTGCAAGCTCAATGTCCACGTTCAAATCTTCCAGCTCTTCTTCAGGGAAATCAGGCTCCATAGGCGCACCGAGGTCGTACTCTGGGTGCTCCATCTCCTCCATTTCACTACCAGAACGAACACATTAATGTCGAATCACAGCCTAGAACTTACGAGCAAATGTACTGGAGTACTTACAGTCCATGATGATTCTCTTCGAACTGGAAAGACTTGTCGCCTTCGTGCATTGAGCCGTCCATATCATACTCTGGAAGCATGCTTTCCCTTCCACCGTCGAGCATCTGAAAATAAAGCACACGAAGGTCAACCACAAATACGATTCCGAAGCAAATGCGAATCGTATAAGCGTACCGAAGCTTCGCTCTGTTGTCGAGTCTGCTCAACTTCATCCGTTTTGTCTGCATGTGCGTCCTCGTTTTCTTCGGAGATGAACGGGAATTTACGCTTCTTCATCGTGTACTTGAACATGCTTAACAGATTCTCCGAAATGTCAAGGATGCAAGGCTTGTTAAACAGATCAGGACCAGTCGTCAACAGAACACTCGATGTACCGAAGCTCGAACTGTTTGGCTTTCTGTAGGAGATGTCTCGAGTGCGCGTGATATCCGACACATCAGCCATACCCTGAACAAAAAACACAGTAGCATGAGTTACCCGAGGACAAGCACAAAAAACATCATTAACAATCATGTCGCACCTTCTTCAGAACTGCCGAGTTCAACTCAGTCACACTGTCGCGACCAATCCGTCGCTTCTTCTTTGGTCTGAGACTCTTTCCGCTATCTTCTTCTTCTTCATTCGCAAGAGCAAAGTCGAGAGATGTGCGCGAGTTGTTGATGCTGACATTCAGATCAGTGCTAATATCCAGGGAGTTGCTGCTTGGGCTAGGAGGAACTTCCAACCCATTGTCGACCTCCAATGCATCTGCTCCATAGTCGTCATTGAATGCAAGGTCTGGTCGAAATTCGTCACCAAATCCGGACTCTTCCGCGTTCGATTTGTCCATGGTTCCCATCAACCCAGACTCGTCCAAAGCTGGGAGAACTACTGAGGCATCTCGAGCGATTTCGACATCGCTGACAGTGCTGATATCAAGCACACCCTGTAGCAACAATCGCAACAAGCATCAGAAATCCATTTTTCCAATCAATCTAACAAAAGCTAGGAAAATACAACATCTCGTACATCTTTGTCAGCCATGTCGTCCAAGTCAAACGCTTGCCAATCGCCACCTCCAAACGAATCTTCGGCACCAAAGCCATCTAATAGCGGAAAGTACGGTTAGAACAAAGAAATTTGCATGCGAAATGATCGAGAAATTCACTCCATACCTCTCTCAGCCAATTCGTCATCGTCCTGCATTCGGTGTAACGGGTCGGCGAGTGTGATGTCTTGGCGACGTGCAGTCGTTTGGCTTGAAGCGGTGATCCACTCATCAAGTGATGGAGCCGAAATCGCGCTTCATTAGCAAAAAGCAAATTACCAACGCAAATATGCGTTAGTCAGTACTTCCACAATCGCAAGTGTAACAAATACACATAAACAGCAAATGAATGCAGCACTCACTCAATCGAGTACGTCAGCTCAATGTCGAATTCGCCAAAGTTGCTGACATTGATCGCGTGCGAGCTCGCCTGCTGGTTGTTCGCCGGCAAGTCGACCACGCCTGGACGGAATGCCAGCTTGATCTTCACGAGCGCCTCACTGCAGTCCGAGAAGAGGTACTTGACCTTGCGCGAGTATATGCGCACGACGCCGAGCAGCAGGTGACCCGACACGCGCAGCGCGAGCGGTACCTGCGGGTTCACGATCGAGTCGACCGAGCTCTGTATGTCGGCTGTGAAAATCTGCTGCTTGTTGAGCTTCTTGTCCCAGTGCGCGGCGAGCCAGATCTTGCCCAGCGGCCCTTTCTTCGCGAGGATGATCTGCGAGTAGAACATGGCGGCAGCGGTGGCGAGCAGGAAGACGGCGAGAAAGTGCGGGCGTTTGACGAAGTGAAGCCAAGTGGTGAGTTTGCGCGCGTGGTGGTGGCGTTGGTTGCCTTTTCACTTTCCCCCGCGCTTTCCCTTTGTGCAAAATGCGCGCGCTGCACACAAGTGGACCGCAACCATGGAGGGACTATTTGGGGTCTAACGGTAGACACACGAGTATGTGTTTTAGAAAGGTTTCGAAGTGGAGAGGTTAAATGTAAATAAAGTGCGCACCAAAAGTTTAGAAAATTTACGTTTTTCAGCTTTTCTCAAAAACTACAGGCAACGTTCCCAATATTGAGCTCCAAAAAATGTGAAAAAAACATTGAAATATAGAGGTGTTTACACGATAGAGGTATAAAGATATGCAGGTTCGCTC